>LOJH01019333.1:1064-21280 GCA_001685095.1 Ellobius talpinus | reverse complement strand
CCTTCCTTCCTTCCTTCCTTCCTTCCTTCCTTCCTTCTTTCTTTCTTTCTTGCTCCAGCTTTCTTAGCTTCCAGTCCCTATCTCTTTAAACATAGTCTACACAAGGTGACTAGAGTTGTCTTCACACCGTGCTGTTTTTTAATGTGTTAATTTATCTGGCGAAAGGACAAGGAAACCTCCAACAGCTTCTGAAGACTGAAATGAAAATCAAATTTTTCATGCTGGTGTTCAAGGTCTTCCATAATCTCACCTCAGCCTGAGGCTTGGATGGATGCCCCTTTCTTCTAGTGTTGGGTTGTAGCCACTAGACCAACAAGCACCCTCGTGGTTTTGATAAAGGTACCCAGAGGACATTTGGAGAACACTGCTTCAGGATTACCTAGCACACTACACCAATTGTAGGCACAGCATGCTTTAGTATAGTTACTTCTCCAAATCTGAATTGCCTTCATGTAAAAACTGAGTTGTTGTGTGTGTACGCATATGAGGCCTGAGGTTCTTGCCCTTTGCAAGACTGGGCCAGGACTGGTAGCCAGGGACTCGGTCCCTAGAGTATTCTTAGTCAAAAGTTAGCTACTGTGTACTTCACTGTGCATCAGCTCTTAGACAAGCCACAGTTGTGCTTAAACAGCTGATTTCTTTCTGGGAGTCCGAGATTGTTTGAAATGCTGGACAGAAGGTGCCTGTATGAGTAGCTCTGTTAAAAGCCCTTGGCACTAATTCCTAATGAGCTGGACTGCAATATCGTATTCCAGTCACTAAGTTTTAGTGGCTGGAATCTGTGTGATCCTGCACAGGAGAGAAGAGCAGTGTGAAGTTGGCACCTGCATCTTCTGCCTGTGTTCTTCCCCAGTAGGACCTGCTTCCTTTATCACTGCAGGAAATCTCAGCTAACTCCAACCCTGCCTGAGACCCTGCTGAACATGCAAATGGGGAGTGGTGGTGGTGGGGGGGATCAAGTACACAACATCCCTTCCTAAACAATTCTTAGAGTAGCTACCCAAGAAATAGTTTGTGTTTGAATTCCAGAAACTTCCCAGGCAGCAAACATACATACATACTTACCACACATTTGCAGACTTTTGTTTCTTTACTATTTTCTTTTTGTTTTGGCACCCTTATGTAGAACCTAAAGCAAGGCCTAACCTTGACAGTTTTTGGAGGCTTTTGTGATGCAGAATCAAGGTGACAGCTCCAGGCACAAGAAGACAGATGTCTGAGGGGCGGGGCTAGGAAAGGATTTTTTAGGTGAAGGGTGTGAAAGAGAAAGGGGCAGGACAGGGCTTATGACCATGAAAGCAGGGTGGCTTTCCGGATTGCCACTGTCAACAAAGGGTCCTGTCATGGTGTGGAGGGCTGTCAGAGAGGATTCATGGCTTTGAAACCACTTCTTGGTAGCAGAGCTGTTTTCCTTTGATAAACATCTCTAAGAACAAAGTGTGGTTCACAGCTCCAGTTTAAGTTTTTTGCTGATTTCATTTGGTGATGTGGTTCCAGATTCAGCGTGCGTAGATCTTCAGTACATTTTTGATAAGGGTGAGGAGGTGAAGTTCAGTTGTAGAGTACATGCTTAGCATGTGCAAAGCTTTGGGTTCAGCCCATTAGCATGACACACACACACACACACACACGTAAAAAAAATCTGAGAAAGTGTGTGTGTCCACATGCGGTAGGCTTAGAAGCAATCATCTTTAACCACTGAACCATCTTACCAGCCCCATAGATACATTTTTTTTTTGGATACAGGGTTTCTATGTGCAACAGCCCTGGCTGTTCTGGAACTTTCTTTGTAGGCCAGAGTAGAAGACCAGGGTGGTCTTGAACTCACAAGGATCCACCTGCCTCTGTCTCCCAAATGCTGGGATTAAAGGCATTTGCCACCACACCCGGCTACATACCCAATTCTTGGTGATAATACATTGCTCCGCTCACAAGCATTTATTGAAAGCTTGTTACGGGTAAGGCACCAGATGCAAGAGTAAGTGAGAAAAAGTTCCTGCCCACAGCAGACGGGGTTGACTTCCACATGCAAATTTATGATCTCTGGTGCAGAATACAGGACCCTAAGGAGCGCCTCTCTCCAGCTTCCTGGGGACTGCTTTCCCACTAAGCTTGCCTTGAGGCTCACAGCCTTGATTTCACAGATTTATTTACCTGGAGGTGCTGATGAAGTATATGTAATTCATTTTTCTCCTTTGGCAATTATTAATTACAGCTGCTGCTTTTCTACCTTTCTTTAGCGACTCTTGTCTTGATTTCTCCAGAATTAATTAGCATGAATAACAGATTAATTTTTGCAAATTTGTTACCACTTACCAACAGGGCAATATCATCCATTAGCAAAGGAAGGTTAAACACTAGCGTACTTGGAATCAGGTTCACAGAGTCCCTAGGAGTCACATTATATACTTATTGACACCTAGCTCACAGTATGATTTGCCTGAGGTCACATACCTAGTTGATGATATAATTGCCATGATTTTGCAATTCCTACTATTATGAGTATAATTTTTTTATTCATATCTTCTGCCAATCTTTCTAATACAGAATGTAAGTTTATTGAGTGTAGACATTTGTGTCTTCATTTTTGACCCCTAATGAATAACTTTGCTTAGGGATAAAAAGATCTGCTGGATAAATGGTTAGATGAGATGTCAGCAGAATTCCCAGAGAAACAGAGCAAATGGGGAATGTGTAGATGTGCAAGAGAAGATTTGTTATGGGAATTCACTCATGTGCTTATGGAGGTTGAGAAGTCTCACAATATGTTGTCTGCAGGTTGAAGAGCCAGGAAAGCTGGTGGTGAGATCTAGTCAAAGTCTGAAGGCCTTGGGAACCAGGGAGGGGATGTTCTAACTGCTGCCACGGACCTGAAAAAACAGTGGTCTGCTGGTTGAAGTCCCAGAAATTTGAAGTACCGAGAGCTTCAAAGTCCAAAGACAGGACACGGACACAAACGCCTCAGCCTGAGGTCTTCTGTTGTGGATATGGACACCGCAGCCTGAGGTTTCATGCTGTTTTTGGTGACACACATGTTCTGCTGGAGGTCAAGACACATTCATGTTACCCCAATCTTGGTAAGGCAAAGAGAGGTGGGGGAGTCAGTTGTGAGTTGGTGTCAAATGAGTATATAGCCAGGAAAAAGGGTTAGAATTAGTGCTTGCCTAGAAGTCAATGGTGGAACTCTGTTTATTAGGGATCCAGGGATGAAGACTGGAAACTGTGGCTGCTGCCTTGCTTCACAAGTTTATGAAATGACCTGTTGGGACTGGACTCTGGAGGGGACCCTCAGATTCTAGAGCAGGTCTTAGGACCAGACATACAGCCATACTGTCCTGACAATAATGTCCAAGGGTCCTTCTGTGTCAGGGCCCCGAGGCCTGCAGGTGTTTTCCTGACACCGAGCTGTCCCAGCCAGGCAGTTTCTATTCTTCCTGAACCAAGCCACTCCCTCTTCTGCCCTAAAGCGGAAGTGGTGGATGGGTGGTGAGCTGGGTGTTGGCCTTAGGCCACAACCCACAGGCTGCTTGCTGGTGGCATTGCTGTTGGACCCTGACCTTTGTCTTTCTGGACTCACAACAGAGCAGATAAGGGGAAATGAAATGTTAGGGAAGGGGACGTTTGGCAGACCTGGGCACAGCCAGCAGAAGTCTCACTCTGGAGTGTGCATCACAGAGGATTTTGAGATTTGCCTTCTCCAAAGCTGCATTCTGAAAGAAGAGGATTAAACATTAGATAAACATTAGATTAAACATTAGTTCTCATTGGCATTATTATTAAAGCTCTAGCCAGTCCTGGAAATGTACATTTGAAGTCAAATTTTGTTTTGTCACTAGTTCATGTGGGGAAACAATGTATGAATGTGTTGCTGACCTTCTAGAGTTATAAATTGTGAAATAAATGATTTTCAAATTTCAAAATAACACACAAACAAAACCCAAGGAAACTTAGATTTGGATGTGATTATGGTCTAGGTGTGGAGGCTAAGATTCCATGTAGCTGGCCAACCTAGGAGCAAACACTGATAGAAATGGAGTGAGTGCTTGGGACGCCAAGGAGGTGAAGGATAAAAAAAAACAGAGGCAAGGAAGGACATGCCTTTGCAGTGGTCAGAGGCAAAAAGAGATCATGGCCTAGCACCCACTTAGAGTATGCATCTCTGCACATGGCCCCCAAATAAGCTATGCAATGTTTACTGTGTTTTATTATTTTTAGAGGCTGGTGGTGGAATATTTGTAAACTGGATTTTACTTTTTGAAACACCAGGGAATCTCAGCACTTAAAAGACTCTCATGGGAATTACCCTCTAACAGCAAAGAATTATTTTGGGGAGTAGATGCTCTTTCAGTGTTTGGCTTTGAACTTCTGGATTCTAAAGAATTTCCTCTCATAGGAGCCAACTTTTACCACTTTACTGATTCTGGAATGTTTTCTCTTTTTGAGACAAGGTCCTACTCTTTATGCTAGGCTGGACTTGGATTTAACAATCCTCCTGCCTCTGCCTCTAGAGTGCTGACATTATAGGATGCACCGCAACACTCAACTTCGGGTTATTTATCCTGCTAAATGTTTGGTTGCAAAATAACCAGTTATTTTTATTTCCGATACACTGAAAAACTGGGGGTACTACTTTATATGTAGAATTTAAAGAAAAGCACAGGATTCTTGTCTTCAAGGTTCCGTGCTTTCTCAGGGCAAGCCTTGTCCAATAACGTGTTTGGAGATGGTTAGCAAAGGAAAATTTTTCCAACAGAGGTGCTCAGCCACTAAGTCTGGCTTTTGGAAAATGATCACTATTCTTTTTGCTAAATGTACTCTGTGAGCTCAGTCATGTACACCATAAAAATAATTGGTGTGTTTTAGTTCGCCTTGTGCCAGATTTCATGCTTGTTGAAAGGTGACTGGACTCAAACCAGCACATTTAAAGGTCAACTGGTTCTTCTGAAATTGCAGAGCTTCAACTGTTACAGTCTCCAAGGCTTTAACCAAATGGCCATGTTAGGAAGGGCCAGTGTGCACCGCATGCTAACTTTGGGAGTGTTTTGTTCTTGAAATACTTTTGTGAAGTTCTCTGGGCTCCCTGTGGCTACGAAAGATCTGAGAAATGAGTTCTCTACTGGCTTTTAGAATTGAGTAGGAACAGCAGGGGCCGGTTCTTCCCCAGTTACTGCATTTGATTGCCAGGGCTCTAATGTGATTACAGTCATCACATGGGTATCATCATTGGCTAGAAGTCCTATCCCATTTTCAGAAGAGCTTCATGTTGTTTAGAAAAAAACAAAGAGACCAACCCCTAGACCTGCCTCTTTCTTCTTTGTTTTTCCACCTCAAAGTTCCTTAAATACCTCAGTGGAGGAACTCTCCCTAAGTGTTCACTATCAAGTCCAGCTGTTTGACATCAGCTCTGGGGGTGCTGGTTCCCTGGGGGTGGGGTTTTTGGTGGTTCTTCTTAACCTCACTGATGGGATCCCTGCGGTTGGCAGCTCATGTTATTGATCTCCAGAATATCCCCCATTGCCTTCTGCTAGGTTTCCTAAAATAAGGCTGAGGATTGACCCATCTCTAACAGGTTGGTTTAATTTCTGTCACCTAATGAATCAGTTCCTCATGCTTTGGGTGAGTGTCCCCGTGAGCCTCTAGACATTGGCCCAGCATTCTGTCCTGAGAACTGGTTTGGAAGCTTCAAATACAGTGTCTTTCTCGAGGAAAAGTTTGAGGTCTGACATTGGGCAGACCAACAAACGTCACACTGAAGTCCACAGGAAAAGGCAGGTGGATCAGAATAGCTCCACCTTGAGGGATTGTGTGTGTGAACGTGAATCCTTGTGGTTCTAAGTAAACACGAGCTAAAAGCGTACACATCTGATTTTAATAAACTGACAGAGAAGCGTTCTCCCCTTTCTTTATAATTTCACAGTCCGTTCTTTGTTCTTTTCTTCCCATATTCCTCACAAATTTGATCTGCGAGACTGGGTTAGTTGCTTTAAAACAATCCCGACCTCATTCACTTCACCTGAATAATGGAGTTGACGGTACTCACGTGAGCATGACTGTGAAGATCGGACGGTTGGATGCTTGTAAAATGCCTTGAATAAAGTAGGTGATCAATAAATACCAATTCTCACTTAAAAATAATTTCCTTATATATTTTTAAAATTCTTCCCATATGGCATACCATCTATTTGGCCTGCAAGGTCTCTTCTTGGTGGAGTTGCACAAACCTACGAGTTTGGCTTGAAGTTCTCCTTCTCATGTCTTAAAATTCCAGATTTATTTTTTCTTTTTTCCTCATGGAAAACTAGCTGAGACTGATTGAAAGACATTTGTGCTATGGATGTCCTGATCCGGATGGTAAAGAGAGCATTGGTCAAGGTGGCACTCGAGGGTAGAGAGAAATGTCCCTTTCTAATGGGTGTCAAGTGACTGTCATCTCACTGAAAGAATCTGGAGGGGTAGAGTGAAGGACGCAGAGGACCACAGCTCAGCATGGTTTACAGAAAAGAACCCAACATGGAAGCCAAGAGATCTGGATAAAGGACAGCTGTCCCTCGTCTTGGCTCCCTGCTTCTGCAAGGCTCACTGACTCCTCTCAATGTGTGTTGTGTTCAGTACCCTACTGGCTGCTCCTAAGCACACTCTTTCAAATGTTCTGACTGTGAATTACCTTTATCTGATAAAGGCAAGTCTTTTTCATATTCTTCTCTGATTAACTCATCCATGACCCATAGTTCTTTCTTAACTCGATGCTTTATATCGTTGACTTCCATTCAAATTCTATTTTATCATTAATTAACACTCACAAACCAGTGTTTACATCTGAGGTAAATAAAAAATGCCATCGCTATAAAATACTTATTTGCATATTTGAGTCAATTTATTTTGTCATGGTTGTGAAAGATCAGCAAAATCGAGGCAATAAAAATTTCTTTTCATTCTTTGTTCCAGAAGCTTTAGGACATAATTTTCTGGCTCTGTTGCTTTGGGCCTAAGGCAAGGTTGAATGTCATAGCGGAGAGAGCCATGGAGAGGATTTCTCATCCTAGTAGACTTGAGGGATGGACTGAACTCCTGTGATTCAATCATTCCCCTATAGGCCTATCAGCTGAAAACCAAGCATATAACACATGAACCTATAGGGGGAGGGGCTTCATATACAGACCACAATAAACAATAAATACCATGTATTACTATAGTAAGTTATAACATTTATGTTTATGTTGGTGGCTGTCAGCATAGTTCAGGAAATGTTTCCATCTGCACCCAACAATAAGAAATGCATTCCATATTATAGTTCATATATATGCATATATATTTGTATATGTATATGTATGTATATAGCATACACAAGTACTTCATGAAACTATGCCTTATTATACTAGAAGCATTTGAACAAGTTCTTATTTTGTTTTATTGAAAATATGTTGATAACTCACTAAACACATTATCTGCAGTTTGAAAAACTCTATCACCTAGAGCAATGTGTGTCCCTTGAAATCTCGTGTACTGTCTGCAATACAGACACATCATACAAGCTAATTTGTGGACCTTCTGATTGATTGTGTTTTGAGGGATTGTTTTTCCATTTCTTTACTTAGAAATAACAGAAGCAGCTAATGAAAACTCAGGCCAGAACCACCACACCATTCGTAGAGCATAATGTTGTTTCCTAATAAAGATTAATTTTGAATATTTCCATATAAACCAGCTTAATGATTTCCAGTATTGTAGATTAGAAGTAGAGAATAAGAGACTCAGGTGTGCTCAGATCAACATGAGACAACTGTGTCATACCCCACCAACGCGCCCAAGGCTCGGGATCACTGCAGATGAGGGTTGGACAGATGTTAAGGGCTAGAGGTAGTGGTTACCTATATCTAGCTGGTATGTGCAGGATGTGACAGGCTGATGCACACCTGAACTTATGGCAGCTGGGACTGCATGCGTGAGACTTGTATAAGTCTGAGGATGTCAGAAGGGGTGAGGTGAGGGGGAGCAGGGCAGCGTGTGAAAGGGAGATTATAAGAAAAAGCCAGGTAGGCAGGGGGAGGGCAAAGGGCAAATGTCACAGGCAAAACCAGGCACGAAGTCTAGCCAAAGAGCGAAACTGTAGCTTGAGGAGGGTTGAAGGAACGAAAGAGGCTAATCCATAATTAGGTTTATTCATAAACGGAGAAAGAGAAAGGGCAGGAATTGAATGAGAATTTCTATGAGTTTTAGCATTTCAAGGTGGACTCAGAGGCTAAAGCATGATGTAATAACGGCTAAAGCGGGGGGGGGAACATCAATGTGCTATATTAGTGTATTTTGTGACATTTCATATATTCATGTGATAAACTTTTCATGATATTTTCACATGTTCATATAATGTCTGTTGATTATATTCACCCCATTGTCCTCTCCCACCCCTCTTCCCTAACACTCTCCTACTTTCAGGTCTTTCTATTCCTCCAGCATTGCACATGCTAGAGAAACCATGCAATTCTGGTTTATTTCACTCAGTGTGATGATCTGCAGTTCTATCCATTTGCCTTGTAGTTGCAGCTTTCAGTCTTTAGAGAGCCAGGATCAGACCTGCACACTGTGTCCTGCTTTTCTCCACATCACTGTCTTCGTCATTATCAGCCTCCCCATCCCTGATTTCTCCATCCCTGGTGCTCTTCCTGTCTGTGTTTAGAATGACTTTGTGCCCTATCACTATGATGTTTCTGTCTGGCAGGGATGCAGAGAAACATCTCATCTGCCATTGCCACCTCACATAGGAGCCCTAGTCATTCCTATTGCCGGATTCCATATTTGAGAACTTCTCTATTTGCTAAAGTTTGTTTACAGCAGTGGAGGAAGCAGTGGCAGGCTTTTAGTCATTCATGGGTAAGAGCCATGAAATATTTGCGTTGTAAAACATATCCCCAGCCATGGTTACATAAGGTGATGTGAAGATTCTGCATTCTGTTCTCCTACTGTGTATGAGTAAGTATCATTTTCATGGTATGGTTGGTACTATATTTTTGAATTTGTTTGTGTTTTTTTTTTGTTGGTGTTGGTGGTGGTGATTGGATCCATCAAATGACTTTCATGCACAGTGCTGAAGTACTCCTAAGCACAAGAAGACTAGTGTGTTTCTTTAGAACAGGGGGTCTCAACCTTCCTGATGCTGCAATCCTTTAATACAGTTCCTCATGTTGTGGTGACCCCCACCACAACATTATTTTCATTTCTATTTCATAACTGTAATTGTACTACTGTTATGAATCATAATTTAAATATCCATGTTTTCTGATGGTCTTAGTTTGCCCCTGTGAAAGGGTCATCTGACCCCAAAGGGGTCATGACCCACAGGTTGAGAACTTCTGCCTTAGAAGAATGAGCGTGCTAGACAACTTTCTTTCAGGTAGATGTTACACAACTGTTGATAGTATGTCCAGCATTAGCATATTATCTATGAATGCTAAATGAAGTATTGTTAAGCAGAGACACACAGAAAACAGGGTTTATTTGTAGAATGTGGTTGATGGAAGTGTTGTGGCCAGAGGCCCACATGAACCTAACTTCATGTTTCTAATGAGAACAATGAGCCAGTGTAGGTGGACTTTCTCTGTCCCACAAGCCAGCTCCCAAACAACCACACAGAGACTTATTAATTATAAACGCTCAGCTCATAGCTTAGACTTGTTACTAACTAGCTCTTATCATTTAAATTTACCCATTTTTTTTCTATCACGCTCTGCCATGTGGCAGCCCATTTTTTCAGCTTGGCATATTCATCTTGCTTCTCTACACATCTCCTTGAGACTCCTGTGACTCTGTCCTTCTTTCCAGTGTCCTTTCAGTCTGGCTCTCCTGCCTAACCTCTTTCTGCCTAGCTATTGGCCAGTCAGTCCTTTATTAAACCAATTCACAGACTACAAAAAGATTGTTTCACAGCGCATGAATGTTGGCTTATTTAGATTTGCCAGCAACTTTATAGAATATGTAAACCCCTGTGAACCTGAATCAACTGTGTAAATGTTTCTACGGCCAATGCATGTCTGTGTGTAGACAATTTGTAGAGCTATGATCAACTGAGGCAATGCTGGCCTCCTTTTATTTAATTAAACAGACACTGTTTTCTTTTGCTTAGAACAAAATTCTAAGCAAATTTCTTTTTGTTTAGAATTCCTTCAGTACATGTTAGCAGATATTCTCTGAAAAATATGATGAATACATTGGGCGTATTTGAATTAGAGAGTTTATGCTCTTAAAGAATTTCTAATCTATGATGTAAGGTGGGAGATGTATTTGGTAAACTATATTGAACATCATTTCTGTTCTGGAACAGATAGCAGATATCAGGCAGACAGAGTTGGTGAAGGCCCCAAGCATGGATAAAGGAAATGAGCATCCATTTTCCATAGGACACGGAGCTACACCGTGGCAGTGAAGCCTAGATTATCCAGGAGCTCCAGGGGTTTGCAGGAAGAAGAGCTTCCAGAGGTTGAGCACAAAGCCTATTGCTTGTGGAGCCATCAGTCTGAATTGGTCTGTATGGGTTCCAGCAGTCTCTCTCCATTTCTGGATATTTTAACAGGAATATGTTCATGCATTTTATGTGATTCTCAGAGGGACTCATAGCTCTAAAAAATTAAAAGAACTTCTGTGCATGTTCAGAAGGTGACTTTGGATTACGTGTTGTAGAGTGGATTCAGGTTAATAATGTATTTGACATTGTCTTTTGTGACCCATGTAACAGAGGACTTTAAGAACATGTAGCCTAAGGAGTATTGAAAGGAAAGTTTTTTTCTTTTTTTAAATCAGAGTCGAAATTTGCCCTTCAGTGATAATATTCCAAGGAGGTGATTACAAAGAAATAGGAAGTAATAAATATTATGTAAAATATAGAGAACTTTCATTTTAATGTAAAAATTAGGAATTAATGTAAACTTCTAAAAATGCAGTTTTAAAAGACTACTTAATTTTTAGCTAATGAGACCGTGGATATTTCTTTGTTCTTTTATTTATTTCCTTGTTCTTTTTCATTTCATTTTATATTACCAAATGACCATATATATTTCAAAAATAACTTTTTATTTTTTGAGATTATAATATAATCACATCACTTCCTCCCTCCAAAAACTTCTATGTTACCTCCCTGTTTCAAATTCATGGCCTTCATGGCCTCTTTATCTTGAATTGTTGTTGTGCATGCATGCTTCTATGTATGTGTACACATTTCTAAATACTTAAACCTAACCTGCTCAGTACATTTAATGTACTTGTATGTATATGAATATAATTTTACTTGTATGTAAATCAATTCAGGGCTGACCATACATTTGGTATTAGATACTCAATTGGTATGATCTTCCCTGGGGAAGACTATTTTTCTGACTCTCAGTGTTTAGTTGCCAGTATGTCTCTGCCTACGGTTGAGGCCTCCTGAGCTGTCCCACTTCCACACTAGCAGGTCTATTAGCACAACTGCCATGATACTAAACCACCATAATCTGTAACTACATTCTAACTGCTTGCTCTGATGCTCACAGGTAAGCGTAGCCCTCAGCCCTCATCAAGACCTCAACAGAGACCATTACAGGAAACTGTAACTGATTAAGATGCAGAATGCTTCAGCCCAGTCCCAATCGATGCACCTACAGCACACCTCCTGCACCCAAGGCTCAGGGATCACTGCAGAAGAGGGGATAAAAAGATTGTAAGAGCCAGAGGATCAGGGAGTTTGCTCTGAGACAGTGTCTTTTAAGAGTGTCAGCAGCCATACCCATGAGGCCTTCTCAACAGTGAAATCTAAACTTGGCTTGAACAAGGATGATGCCATGTATTTTTACTATCAGAAAGATGATAAGCCTTATTTTATCTCCCTGGGCTTATGACTTACCTACAGGAAAATTTGTCCTTATTATTTTCTAATCTTTTTATTATTTCTTTCATATATTTTCATTATATTCTTTCTCTTCCTTCAACACCTCTCAAACCTTTCCCAGCTCCATGGCTACTCACTTCATGCTCTCTCTCTCTCTCTCTCTCTTGCTTTAAAACAAAACAACCAAAGCAAAAAAACTTATGAAATCCATCAAAACAAAGTGCAATTCCTGAGCATGGGGTGGGGCCTACGCTGGAGTATGGTTGATATACCCAGTGTTACATTTGAAGAAAAATGATTTTTCTTCTGCCTGCAGCTATCGATTGCAAATAGCTTATTGGCTAGGGATGGGACTTTGTTCCCACTTCCCCTTCTTCTTGATCTTTTTTCTGGCTTGAACTTTTCCAAGCCGCATGCATTCTGTCACAGTCTCTGTGAGTTCACCTGCACATCAGTCATATTGTGTTTGCAGAAGGCTGTTTACTTGAAGTTACCCACCACTTCTGGATTTTATAATCTCTCCTCTTTCTCTTCCACATCAGTTCCTGAACCTCAATGGGAAGTGTTTGATAATGACATTCGGTTAGGGCTGAGTGCTCCAAAGGCTCCCATCTCTGCACATTGTCCAGTTGTGGGTGTCTGTTTTAATTCCCATCTATTAAACACAGAAGCTTCCCTGGTGAGGGCTGAGCAATGCACAGACCCATGACTAGAGCAATGTGTCATTAGAAGTCATTTTACTGCTATGTTCCTTTAGTAGAACAATAGTAGGCGGTTCCTCCTAGGACCAATGGCCTCTCCAGCCTCAGGTTCTTGGCCCCTTTAACAGTGTCAGGTATAGGTTCCATCTCCCGGAATGGCCCTTCAATCCAATCACAAAGTGGTTGTTGCTCTCGTACTACTTGTGCTAACTATTGTACCAGTGTATCATGCAGGTGGGCCCTGTTATAGGTAGTAGGGTGTTGTAGAGTATCATGTACCAGTGTGTCATGCAGGTGGGCCCTGTTATAGGTAGTAGGGTTTTGTACAGTATTAGGTTAAGATTGTTACGTTTGTTTTTGCTGGGAAACATTTGTTTAATGATGCAAAGATGTGTTGCCTTCTTTTATGTTGCCTTTGTTTAACTGTGAAGCTGTGTTACTTTGCCTGTCTAAAGCACCTGATTAGTCTAATAAAGAGTTGAATGGCCAATAGCGAGGCAGGAGAAAGGACAGGCAGGGCTGGCAGGTAGAGAGAAGAAATAGAGAAGAAATCTTGGAAGGGAGATTGAGGAGGAGAAGAGAAGGACTTCAGGGGCAGCCACCCAGCAGCACAGCCAGTCATGGAGTAAAAAGAAAGAAAAGATATACAGAAATAGAGAAAGGTATAAAAATCCAGAGGCAAAAGGTAGATGGGATAAATTAAGAAAATCTGGCTAGAAATAAGCCAAGCTAAGGCCAGGCATTCTTAAGAAAGAATAAGCCTCAGTGTTTATTTGGGAGCCTAGTGGTGGGCTCTCAAGGAGTAAAGAGCAAAAGAGTAAGAAAACAAAAAACAAAACAAAACAAAAGTGATCATCATTTTTTTCTACAATAGCATGCAAAGTACTTTTCAGCATCATGAATGCTGGAAGTAGGGATAAAGCTTCTAGTTGGGCCCCAGCTCTGTTTTCTGTGGTCAACAACGTGAGTAAGTGGTGTCTTCAGAAGTAGTACACGGCTCTCAGTCTGTGGAGAGTAACCAACAGCCTTGACAATAGTCTGTAATGTTTTGGGGGGGATAATCTATGGGACTACTTTGATCAACGGACAACTCAACAAGATTTGATCCATCCCTGGTACTAAAGATTTTGCTTGTTCCCACAAGATGTCTCATTGGTCCCTGTTTCCCCCATTATATGGTTACTCCATGTCTTAGTGTCTACCTTTCAAATTGTCCTGTTATTCATATAGACTGAAAGTTAAGAGGTAATGTGTTACATCACACTTATTATCAAGATCCTTTTCTTACCATAGTATCATTCAGCTTTTCCACCTTTTTGTCTTTTTTTTTTAACGGTGGCATTGGCCAATTCTCTTCCATACTCTGGATATGTTTTGTTTTCTTAGTTTTGTTCTGTAGCCTCCTTGCCTTGTCATAATGGCTCTTTATTTTGCAGGGGAAGCATTCATAGAACAATCTCTTCCAAACTTAAGAGCCTTGATCACACACATGTATTATTTTCATAATTTTTATCCCTTTTGGAATCTCATTAATATTTCTCCATTATATTCACCTGTATCAGGAGCATGTATGTATATCCACATATGTACACATATATGAGTATGTACACACACGTATGTGTATATGTGAGTTAATGTTTGTGTAATGTATAAGTGTATATGCACACATACAAGTGTATGTAAATACACATTCTGACTCTTAAGTCAGGTACTTCATATCCTATATATTCCGCAGGAGTGGGCACTCGGTGATGCCCACTGCTCTTGTCTTTTTGACTCCACCTTCAGCGACTGCTGCCTCCCAGCTGCATGATAGATGACTAATCTACAAGCTAGCAACTAGACTCTGAAATCTCAGCGAGGATGTTGTAAATCTAGCAGACACTGTAAGCTTTCCAGCTGGGCTAGAGATAAGCAGGGTGACATTTAATCTCCCCCACAGCCTGCCAGTTAACAGATACATATAGAGACGGGTGGAAGTCCATTCATATTCTGTTTGTAGGAATGCAGGCTGCATTAAAATACCCCCTTGAGGAAAGTGCTAAGGGCCAGATCAGAAGACTCTCTGGCTCAAAAAAAAAAATCAATAGTGGGATTTATACGATGCATATTTTTGAATGTTCACTGGAATTCAAAGGAGGTATGTGTAATTGAAGTAGCATGCTTACTTTATTTCCAGAAATCTAAGGTCTGGCTTTGAAATTGGCTCCAGGGCATATCTATCAGCACTGAACCTTGAAAATCTGTCTGCGGAATCAAAGGAATGATGAAAAGCACAGGACAAATATGACACTGGCTTGCAGTGTGCAGACACCCATGACTCTGAGCTCAAAGGCTCACAGTGGAGAAAAATGTACACCGAGAGGCCTTTTGTGGCCGAGAGTTCTCCATTCACTGCCCAGAACATGAAAGTGAGCAAGCAGAAATATGATCATTTGGATGAAAACATCATCCATTGTTATTTTCTTAATATGCAAAGTGACATGGATGAAGAATGTGCTCCACAAAGCTTTCCTAGTCATGTTGTGGGAGTACGACCCCAATACTTTAAGAACGGTTGTGGTGGGCATGGTGGTGCACACCTTTAATTCCAGCACTCTGGAGGCAGAGGCAGGCAAATCTCTGAGTTTGAGGCCAGCCTGGTCTACAGAGTTAGTTATAGGGCAGCTAAGGCTGTTACACAGAGAAATCCTGTGTTGAAAAAACAAAACAAAACAAACAAAAAAACCAAACAAACTAAGAGTGGTCCTGGCCATGATTGGCCTTTAAAATACTGTGAAACTGTTGATTGTCTTTCTCCCATTCAGCTGTGTTCTTGGCTGCCCCACCTTCTCCTTTCTACATCATCTTCCAGGGTGCCCTCTCTTTGTCTCCTTCCACTCAGCACTAGTCCCTTTCCTAAGAAATCCTTTCAGAAAGAATCAGTCAAGCACACTTTAGTATGGTATAAAATTTATATCATTCTACTTACAGTTGAATTTGGCATTGTATATCTTGAACAGGCAGATGTGTGGGGCACATTACAGGTAGGGTAGGTCTGGGGGAGCTCTTGCATATGTAGCCTGTTCTTCACCCAGTAACTGGCATAAAAAATAAACAAAACTAAATAGAAACTCTTCCACTGTTGGAAATTTGGCTTCTTGTTTAAAAACATGGCTCCCTCTCTTTCTTTCCAAGATGAATTTTAATTTTCAAGTAACAGTCACTTTATCAACTACAATTTCAAATGGATTTGAAAAGATGCAAAGTTGTTGGAAAAGATAGCAAGGATGTTTATAGTTTAGGTTTAGAGCTTATTTATTGGGCATCCATTAGCTTTGCTTCCTAACTTCCATATGGAGGAGGCTGTTTTATGACCGCTCATGCTCTGTAGAGAGAATGAACTGCCCAAGGGACAACACAGGGTCTTGGCCGGGGAGGAAACAAAGTCTCAAGGGCAAATCCAACAGCACCACATTTAAAACATTGCCTTCCACATGCCTTGCTAAACACACACCTAAAAAGACCACACCAAACCAAACCAACCAACCAACCAACAAAAGACCCCCATACCTCTGAAAGAACTGGAGAAGTAGGATGTGATTATAATAAATTAATCAAGATCATAGAAGCAAAAATGAATTGCTATAAGGAAGCTATACTTACCTTTCTAAAGTCCCGAGGGTGTTTACAATATTGTATTGAAAACAGAAATGAAAAGGCTTGTAGAGAACTTAGTAGTCCCCAGAGTAACTTGCAAAGCTATAGGAAATGGTTGGCTAACATTGATGGGCTAACTAGAACGCTCTGTTCTTTTTGACTTTCCAATACTCTTCTCCTTTTAAAACTCACTTTTAGAAATCCTTACCTAGTTGGCTCAGATTTGTTCATTTTTCTGAACTGAGATGATCTCTGTGCCATATTGATATCCCCTTCCATTATTCATTGTGTGGCTTGTCGTTCTGAGTAGACATTAAGCTTCCTTAGGTCAAGAAACACGTCTTTGGAATTTCTTCTCTAGTTTCACTAGAATCATTGTATTTATAGATGCTGTTTAATGAGTGTTGCTTGGCTCACTGAATATTTCCAGAATTAAAACATGTTTCCTGTACTCCAAATACTTACCTATAGACTGATATGTATATACATGTATGCATATACACATGTATGCATAGATATGTATATATATATTTACTGATAACTGTAGATCTCACCCTTCTTTAAAAAAGTCTTCACTTTTGCAACAGAGGGAGACAATTAGAGAGACCCACAAGTGATCAAAATGCAGAGATAAGAATAAGTGAATGTGGGTTCCAATGCCAACTGATTTATCTGTGATACAACCTCTATACTAGGGATCAGGGTAAATTGTAGAATAGGGTTAGAAAACTTGTAAGAGGCCAACGCCCAGGATGACTGCTGCCTGATAGTGTCTTACAGACATGACAAAGAACATGTACCTACGATCTCTTCAAGAGTATGATTGCTTGAATGAGACTAACATAATGACAACACCAGTTGACTTGCTAATGTGGATGGAGTCTCATCCTTAGATAAAGAGCTACAAGCAGTCAATGTTGCAGAGAGAGGTAGACTTAGTTTTCTTCAGGAAGAAGCTCCCACACAGGATTTCTAATCCCAACACTGAACACTTGTGCTTATGGGCAATGTTAAAGGAATTAAGTAGTGTGTGTGTTTGTGCACACATCTAACAATAATTATTGACAAAGAGATCTTGAATTTGGAAGGGGGGCAGGAGGAGCTAGAGGTAGGGAAGAGTGATATACATACAGTGTTCAGGATAAAGTTCTCAAAAACTTTCAAAAGCATTGATAGAAAAATCTTCAGCTCTCCTTCTGTGATTAATATTTATATGCTATATTCTGAGAAAGCCGTAGAAGCCCAGATAAGACAAGAAGCAGCGGGAAAATGTGTAGATATGAGAATATGAATGGAGAAGACATTTAGCTTTGTCTTGACATGAGTAACCAAGTTGATAGCAATAATGATACCATAGTCTTACATTTCTATAGATTCTTGATTCTTTGTAATATAACTAAGGAAAGATGAATAAAGGGAGAGGTAGAAATAATACAGAGAATAGCAAAGGCGTGCAGATATAAAAGCAACAGTTCCAGAGAAAGACAGTAAAAATAGTCAAGATTAAGGAAACGGAAAGAGAACATACAACTGGGCACGGTTACTGACTAAATAGCGCACTGGGTGGAGGATCAAATAAATATTTACAGTGTTGGCGTGGTGTGCTTGCAGCCATCCATATGTTGTGGCGTGTTTTGACTTGTTCTCTACCACATGAGTTGCGGAGGGAGCTGATAGGCTGCCAGTGCTCCAGTGGATGGTCCACACTCATGTTCACACAGGCAGCAGTGAATAAGTACATGTAAAGAAGTACTTGAAGTGAGAGGGGGAAGTGGCAGGGAAGAGAGGGGGAGGAATTGCAAGTGGTGGATTTGATCAAAACTCACCATACACATGTATGAATAGTAAACGCAATAGTTTTTAAAGTTCTCAAGAGAATGTCCCGTTACGGAATTCATTCTGCTGCAAAACCGGAAAAATGCATATGAAAAAATCTCTGCTTGTTCTATGTCAGAGGTCATCAAAAGTCCTCAAGTGTTTAGATCACTGCCTTGGGGTAGTGGGCAGCCGGTTTGATATGACACCTGAACTGTGACCTCCTCTAACATCTAAATGTGTTACTGAGCAACTGTGGATCCTTCTGTCAATTCAAGTGGGAATTATGGGTAGGTGAAGAGTCGGTTTTCTGGTACCGATACCCCCTAGTCTCTTCCCCATTCATTTCTGGCCACAGGTGGGCAGTGATGATAGTTTGCTGCTTCTCTAGTGTCACTGCTCTGGTGTAGGTTTCTGGGTGCAAAATTCTTAGCTCCGTTGTGACAAACACTACAGCTTGTACCCAAGTCTAGGAAGTTGGGGTTCCTAGATCTTGACAGCAGACACTATTACAGCTTCTGGGCCTAGGGTGTGTCTCCTGTTTCTTGTTATTTCTGCCCTGGGCATTCCCTGTAACTGTAGCTGCCCCTGTCACCACTGCCACCCTCCTGGTGGTGCTGTTGGGTTGAGGCTGCCTCCCCTGGCGCCACCTCTGTTTCTGCCTATTTGCCCCTGTTGCCTCTATCCCTATGGTTGCTATGGTTGCCACTGCTGGCGTCACTATCACTCATCTGCACAGCCATTGCTGCATTCTTCTTCATCTTACATCTAGCTCTACTGAAGATTTTGATCAAAGGAGGTGAGAAAAGATGACCCAAGAGAAGAAGTTTGTTTGTTTGTTTATTTATTATTGAACCAACCCAATGTTATGGTATCCAGGGAGAGGATGATGTTTAGCGTAGGGTGTCTCCCAGTATGCTCATAGAGAGCCTACATTTCCAGCTAGGAAAGCAGTGTTTACATCGCTCAGAGAAGACCTTCATTCAAATGAAGGACTGCTCCTGCCAGTCGTGGCCTTGTCCCTTTTGCACCAGACACAGTTGTCTTCTGCCAAGTCACAAGGGGAAGGCCTCCTTTCCCGGCACGTACAGAAACAGTGGCNCACAACTTAGGAACCAGGGCTGTGCTTTAGCAGCAAACAGCTGTGCTTGTCCTGTGGCTTCCTTGAGGCATCTGTGGGGAGGGATTTAAAGTGCCTGGTCCTGGCGTGAAGGGAGTTCAGCTGGCCTTGAAATCCATTGCCAGTTCTCACACAGTGAAGTCTTGGTATCAGAGAAGGCTCAAAGCAGTTAGGATGTCAAACTGCTCCTCCCCCAGGACCTTAGCTTATTTTAAGGGGAAAAAATACAACAATGTTTAAATATAGACATCAAAAGCAGTGACTTCTGACATTATTTAACTCCCACCTGATACCCCTAGGAGATGGGGCTCCTTCATACCAGAGCTGTGGTTCAGGACCTGTTTGTTTAGAAATGATTCTCGCCTCTGGTGAAGGGTAGGTGATGATCCACCTACTCAGAAATGTCAGTATTAGCAGAACTTTGAAACAGGTAGCAAAAGGTTTGAGGGCTAAGATGTGTGGTAAAACACATGAAATCCTTAGGCCTTTGTTTTTGTCGCTAAGTAAGAGGAGAGTTTCTTCCTAATTAAATTACGTTCCTATTAAAGATATCTTAGAAGCAGAGTTTTAATTTAGCAGTGTTTCGCTGGTGAAAGCAGGATCAATATTTTTCAAGATCCAGAAATTAATCTTCAATACTTGTGCTTTTTGTGCTGCACCTTTGCATGTACAGAACACGTTCCTGCGTGGGCCGGAATATTCCAGCTTGAAGCGGTAGTGCCGTAGTGACTGGGGGAATCACTGAATCTCTTCCAGCTCCTCTTCCAGCACCTGTAGGAAGGAAAAATGACATTGGTCCTATCTTATAAAGGTGATCATTTCAATTTCTATAGGCCTGACCCATTTCAGCTACATGCTGCGCCTATGGCACATATTATCATAAATTTCTCATCTGTTCCGCATGGCAGGAATAATATTATCACTCATGTTTTACAGATGTGAAAGCTGTACCTCAGGTTTCTTCAGTAAGCCTCCCACGTTCACAGAGCTAACATGTGGCTACAACAGATTCAAAAAGAAATCACTTCTTTAGTTCTTGTGGTGTGTGTGTGTGTGTGTGTGTGTGTGTGTGTGTGTGTGTGTGTGT
>LOJH01019332.1:0-15456 GCA_001685095.1 Ellobius talpinus | reverse complement strand
TCTCTCTCTCTCTCTCTCTCTCTCTCTCTCTCTCTCTCTCTGTATGACTTCCTATTTACTGTATCACCAAAGTATAAGTGCAAAAGGGCTGGATAGACTTTATAGAGGAAATCCAAATGTTAGATAAAAATCATTCTGGCATGAGTTAACAGCTGTTGACAATGAGTTCAGTTTTAAGAATCAGTGGTATGTGTTAAATAAGACACTTTTACCACAAATATATAACAGTAAAAGACTTATCTTTAGATGAAATACCACAATGCAATAACATAAGCTTATGTAGTATTCAGTTGATAAAAATTCTGTAAATCAGAAGCTTGTAGGTACCTAGCCGTCTGTTTCCCTAAAAGAAACACATTGCTGCTCTCAAATTATCATTTATGGTGACTTCATAGAACAGAGCTCCTATGAGTGAGAAAGAATTCTCTGTGATATATACATAAACATCTGTGATACATATAATATATACATAGATGTGTTAGATATAGGCACATATATCTGGAGAGAAAGAGATATATAACATGACACATCATATTGTACCTACAGTGACTTCTGTTAAGCAAGAACCCACTAAGCTCACAAACCTCCATCCCAAGTTGAGGTGCTTTTATTATTATTATTATTAAATTTATCTTTTTGAAACAATCTTTTCTCATTTTCTATAATTATCCCAGTTCTCACTCTCTCCCCTCCTTCCACGCCCCCACACAAAGCCCCCCATCCACTCCTCAGAGAGGGTAAGTCTTCCCAAGGGGAGTCAACAAAGTTTGATACATCACTTTGAGGCAGAACTAAGGCCCTCCCCTCTATATCTAGACTGAGCAAGGTATCCCTTCAAAAAGAATGGGCTCCAAAATGCCAGTTCCAGCACTAAGGATAAATCCTTATCCTTGTCCCACTACCAGTGGCCCCACAGACTGCCCAAGCCACACAACTGTCACCCACATTCAGAGGGCCTAGTTTGGTCCTATGCAGATTCCCCAGCTGTCAGTCCAGAGTCAGTGAGCTCTCACTAGCTCAGGTCAGCTGTTTCTGTGGGCATCCCCATCATGGTTGTGACCCCTTTGCTTATATTATTGTTCCTCCCTCCCTTGGACTGGTCTTCAGAAGCACTTAGCTGTGGATCTCTGCCTTTCTTTCCATCAGTTGTTGGATGAAGGTTCTATGATGACAATTAAGGTAGTCAGTTATCAGTTTGATTACAAAGGAAGGCCAGTTCAGGCACCCTCTCCACTATTGCTTATGGTCTTTGCTGAGGTCATCCTTGTGGATTCCTGGGAATTTCCATAGTGCCATATTTCTTGCTAGCCCCATAATGGCTCCCTCAATCAAGATAGCTCTTTCCTTACTCTCCCTCTCTGTCCTTCCCCATCTCGACCATCCCATTGCCTCATGTTCTCCTCCTTCCTCCCCTCCCCTCCCCTTCCCCTTCCACCCNTTCCCCCCCCACACACTTTCAATTTTCTCAGGAGATCTTGTCTAGTTCCCCTTCCCAGGGGATCCATGTATGTCTGCCTCTCTTAGGGTTCTCCTTGTTACCTAGCTTCTCTGGGATCATGGACTGTAGGCTCATTATCCTTTGCTTAACGTCTTGTATCCACTTGTGAGTGAGTACATACTGTTTGTCTTTCTGGGTCTGGGTTACCTCACTTGGGATGGCATTTTTTTAATTTAATTTTATTTTTTTAGTTCCATCTATTTGCATGCAAATTTTAAGTTGTCATTTTTTTTTTACCACTGAGTACTACCAAGTTGAGGTGGTTTTAGCAACTGATGGCTTTGGGGGAACAAGAGGACCAGTTTTCTTTAAGGATGAGGGTCGATCCTGCTCCAGTGAGTACCAGCCACTCCCAAGGAGTATTTGTGCAGCACAAATTATTCTCTGTAGGTTATTTTCAAAAAGAAAGCATGATGCTGGGAGAAATCGGGGGTAGGAAGTTAAAGGTAGAAATGGGACATGGATTATGGTCAAAATACATCATGTGAATGTATGGAATTCTTGACAAATCAATAAACTATATGCCCTTTTTTAAAAGAAATTACTGAGCTTAATTACTTTGCTATTTCTCCACAGACTGCAGACTTAGATGATAGGTGTGGTTTGTGCATTTGAAATATCTTCCAGGGGCTCATTTTCAATGCCTGATCTAGCAGGCAGCACTATTTTGAAACTGGTAAAGCCTTTAGGAGGTAGGCAGGCTGGAGAAGGACAGCAGGGTAGGCCTTGGACACTTGTGCCTGATCCTGGGTCCAGCCTGTGCTCATAGTTTCCTGTCTGCAGCTGTGACTGGAGCCATCCTAGCTGCCTGTCTCTCGAAGGAACTCCATCATGCTTTCCCTTCTGAACTAAAATTTCAGAAACCCAGTCAAAATAGACCTTTCCTTGGCCCACACCTTTAATCCCAACACTTGGCAGGAGAGGTACACAGATCTCTGTGGGTTTAACGTCAGCCTGGTCTACATAGTGAGTTTCCAGGCCAGCCAGGGATACAAAGTGAGACCCTGGCCCCCCAAAAAAGTAATTAAATAAATAACAAACCTTCCCTACATTACATTATTTCTATTAGATAGTCATAAAGTAACAAAATTAGCAAGTGTCCTTATTTGCTCATAACCAGAGATAGCTTTCCATCACTAAAACAAAGGACTTAAGGCAGTTAGTTTACAAGGAGAAAAAAAATAATTTTGCTTCTAGTTGGGAGGTCCCGTCCATCAACAGTTGTGTCTACTGCTTTGGGCCTGTGTTAAGGCAGAACATCAGGCTGGTAGATGTTAGAAAAGCAAAGCTGCTTTTGTGTCATGAGCCAAGGAGAACAGAGAAAGAGAAATGGACCAGAGATGCCTTTTCCCCTTAGCAGGTACATCGCAGAGTCTAGTAAGTCCCACTTCCTAAGGATTCCACACTTCTCACTAGTGTTGCTCTTGGGGGCCAAGTCTTTAGGAAAGGGCCTTGGGGTAATGGTCAGCATCTGAACTGAGAAAAATCTTCTACAGCAAGGACACTTTAGTGTTAAAACCTGAAAAGATTTGGGGACAAATCAAAAACGTTGGGTTCTCAGAGCCAAAGAATTGGCATGGGAAGAGGGGCCAATACAAACTCTTCCAGCTCTACATCTGAAGTTAAATGTCTTAGCTTCTTAGGGATGTCATTATATGGCATCATTAAGGACACTGTCATGTAATGGCATCCCTAAGAAGCTAAGCACAGGGTCGCCCTTCGGCCTCTAAGCATTCCTAAGCAGCATTTTGGATCACCTGGTAAAGTTCCATTGAGAAAGCATTGGCTACATTCTCCTTTACACTACAGTTCTTGCTGGGGTCCCCTTAGTTTACAGGAAGCCTCAAAGAATTGATCTGTGTTTAAATAAACAATGGTAGACAACAGATATGCAGTGGATAAAATGATTATTCAAACAACTGAGTTGATTATTTTTATTACTCCTTTAGAAAATGGTAAATGTTATAAAAGAGGAAAATGTAGATTTCCAAGACAAATCCACAAATTTCTAAGTTTCAAATCCCCCAAATTTCAGGGCTGCAGAGCCCTACATAGACTAGTAGCTTTCAACCCTGGCCTCGTAGAAGAATCATCTGGAATGTTTTAAAAAGAACCCCACCAATTCTGATGAAATTGACTAGGAACTGGGAAACGGGAGTCTTCTGGACATTAGGTTTGTCCTAATGATATCTCAGACAATTCCATTATACAAGAGGACAGTGTTGAGAAAGGGTCTCTGGAAGGCTGTAGGTCCCATGAGGAAGGACCCTGTGATCCCCTGACAATTCTTGCTGTGGACACAGGCGAGAAAGATAGCAGTGAGGAACACTGCTCTGACTTGGCTTTCCTCGGCCCTGGAAACTGGAAACATCCGAACTCTGGAATCAGTCAGCTTTTGATTCAGTAGCAGCTTTGCCCCACCTGTGACTCTGACCAGTATAACCTCGGTCTTTATTGTCCTTTAGATACTAATATCCTCATTCTGATAGCCCATTTTATAAACGTATGTGAACTGCGGGTAACTGTGCCCATTGTCTGGCACATACTGAATGACTACATGGTTAGTTGAAGAAACCATTCTTATAACTAAGTCACCACTTTTTCTGTCATTTTCATATTTAAATTCTATTATCTTGATAAGAGATAATAGAAAAGAATTATGAGATAAGAGTTACACACATACACATTTAAAATGGTAACACTGATTACAAATAAACAATGTGCCAATGCAATTTTGCCACATAATCTAGTTCATAGATCAGCAAATTGCTGCCTGTGACCAAACCCAGTCACATTCAATCCAGTAGTCCTGTCAATGACTGTTTCTCAAAAACAGAATCTGATGGCTCACTGGATTAAAAATATTTCCTATTGGCTCCTTACAGAAAATGTTGCCAAGGATGACTCTAGTTCATCAGTTCTCAGTGTGACCCATGGCTTCTTAAATCCTTTCAAGGGACCTGTGATGGTAGTGGTATTTTCACAGTAATACAGCGTTCCTAAGACATTGTCTATTGTGTCTACTGGGTTGACATCTGCACTCATAGCACAAAGCAATAGTTTGCAAAACCTCTAGTGATTACCACAAATCAGGACGGTGGCACCAGATTGTTTTGACAGTTAGGGAACCGGGGGAAGAGCCAGTTTTCACTTAACTAGGAATTTCTCAGTCTGACACCATCGATGCTTTGGGCTAGATGACCCTTAGCTGGGGGCTACCCTGTGTGTTACATGATGTTTGACAGCATCTCTGGCCTTTTCCCACTGGATTCTGCCATTCCACCCTTCCATCCCCTCAATTATGACAACCCAAAGTCTCCAGACATTCTCCAAAGGTTCCCTGGTAGCAAACATTCCTCTACTGACTTTCAAGACCCCCACCTCCCCATCATCACAAGGACTCACTTAGCTTGATGAAACAGTAGAAATAACTGGTTTTATTATTACCTCCACCCTGAAGATTTTTCATGCTCAGTGTTAACTGGAAATGGGTATTGGCTCAGAATTTCTGATGCACATTTAAATACAGGAATATAGAGGCTAACTTAGGAAAGCAACTTAAGCCTTTGTCTTTCCAGATCATCTGAATAACTCTTTCAAGGAATGTTTTTTACTTAAGTAATGGCTACTAAAAAGCCTGTGGATATTGCATTTGAATGAGTTGGTAAATGTTATCTGGAGAGGAGAGGAATGAAGTGAGATTTCTGCTTTCAGCAAAGCTACAGATATTACCATAGTTCCCCTGAACGCCTATAAGAGACTGGCTCTAATGTCCCCATGCGTTGTGTTTGGGACACAAAATGTCCCCCATTGCCTCTTGTGTTTGAATGCTTGGTCCTTGTAATGGCTGTTCTTGCTTGTAAACTTCACCACATCTGGAATTAACTAAAACACAAATGACTGGGCACGCCTGTGAGAGATTTTTTTTTTTCGTAATTAAATCATTTGAAGTGGATAGACCCTCTTCTAATCCAGATCTCTGGGGTGGGAAGACGAATGTTTAAATTTGTAGCACACCTTCTGCTGGCAGCCTATGCAAAGGACCTGGAAGACGGGTTCATTCTCTTTGCTTGCTCTCACTCTCTCTAGCAGATCTATTCCTTCACTGACATTAGAGTATACTTCTTCAGAGTTCTAGCATACACTGAAGGGACCTGTTACGGTAGAGTTCAGTCATCAAGCCTAGATGTCAGTACAACTACTGGATTCTTGAACATTCTGTTAATAGGCATCCATTATTAGATTAGCTATACACCACAGCCTCTAAGTGCCAGGAAGAGACGCTGTTTGGAGCTTTTTATCAGTACCTGTAGGTGAATCACAGAAGAGACCTTTAAGATTTTAGAACAAGGTTCTACCATCGTCTACAGGCAGATAGGATAGCTCTTGGCTTGCTATTGGGCCTCCAGGGAAACTGACCATTTGACAATGAGTCACCAAGATACCATGTGACCCGAGCTGCCCATCAGGAGCTGGCTGTTATCTGAAACACCGAGCCATAAAGTAGGATGTGCACAGCAGCAATCTGTTATCAAATGGAGTGGTATATATGCGATCAGGCCCAGCAGGTCCTGAAGGCACAAGCAAGTCACATGAAGAATTTTCACAAATGCCTAGGGTTTTTACTCTTGTTAACAATGCATCTGCTGCCAAACATGTACCTATAGCCTCATAAAGCATTCTCTAGGATTGGTTGAAAGGAAAAGAAGACTAGGGTCTAGTTTACTGATAATTGCACATCGTGCAGGCTCCACCCAGAAGTGGACAGCTGCAGCATTACAACCCCTTTCTGGGACACCCCTGAAAGACACCAGTGAAGGGGACCCTCACAGTGGACAGAACTTCGGGCTGAACTCACAGGTATACATTTTTTCAAAGGAGAAATGGCCAGATGTGTGATTGATCACTGATTCATGGGCTGTAGTCAATGGATTTGATGGATAGTCAGGGAGCTTTTGGAAGAGCATGGTTGGAAAACTGGTGAGAAAGATATTTGGGGAAGAAGTATTTGAAAAGATCTCTCTTTTTAAATCTCTCTGGGCAAAGGGAGTAAAGTTACTTGTAGATGCTCATGCAAAGGTGACTGCAGCTAAGGAAGAGTTCCATAAACAAGTAGATAGGATGGCCTCTTCTATGGACAGTTGAGGTGGTTTGAAAGAAATTAGGCCCCCAAGGAAGTGGCACTGCTGGGAGATGTGACCTCGTGGAGCAGATGTGGTCTCGTTAGAGGAAATACGTCACTGTGGAGGCAGGCTTTGAGGTCTCATATTCTACCCAGTGTCTCAGAGCGCTGCATGTTGCCTGTGAGTTAAGATGTAAGAACTCTCAGCTCTCTCTCGCATGCCATGTCTGCCTGCACGCTGCCATGCCTCCCGCCGTAACAATAACGAACTACACCTCTGAACTGTAAGCTGCACAATTAAATGTTTTCCTTTATAAAAAAAACCTGCCGTGGTCATGGTTCTATTCACAGCAATAGAAACCCTAAGACAACCATCAACTCCTTTCCCCAGCCATTCCCGTCATTGCCCAATGGGCCCATGAACAAAGTGGTCATGGTGGCAGAGACGGGGCTTATACATGGTCTCAACTATATGGACTTCCACTAATCAAGACTGATCTGGTTATAACTGTTGCTGAGTGCCAGATCTGCCAACAGCAGAAACTAACACTGAGCCCCAGATCTGGCACCGTTCCCCAGGGTAACTAACCAGCAACCTGGTGGCAGGTTGACTACTCTGGATCACTTCCTCTATGGGAAGGACAATGCTTTATCTTTATTTGAGGAAAAAAAGATGAATTTTAATGTAATAGAGTATAAAAATATTAATATTGCAAATAGATACTACCATTTATTGAGTTTTCATGTACTATCCATAAAGGATGTACATAACTATCACTGTTATTTTGAAAATAATTCTAATTTTTCCAACTATATAAGCTGTATGAGGCCAGATATGATGCAGCAAGTAAAAAACAGATATGAGAATACAGTTTTTGTCCATGTGAACAATCACTACACCATAGAGATTTGCCAAAATTCTGTTTCGGAGATGAACTTTTTTCATAAAAAATGTGTCTAACACGCATATGATTTATTTTTAAATAAATTGATGGTTCTAATTTGTCGGTTTAGTTTCAAAATGGCAAATAGCAATACCTACAGCCCAGACAAACAAAAACTCTTTGGGGCCTGTAAACATTTTAAAAAGAGATCAGGGGCTGTACAAACAGAAAGGCTTGAGAATTGCTAGTCTATTTTGTATTTACAGAGTATTTATGATGCTTCTTAGGTAAATCAAAGGTAACTAAGCAAAAAGAACTGCATACCTGTGCTGGGGAATGAGAGACCAAGAAGGGATTGGACTAATTTGTGGTCTTGTTTCTTGGTAGGAAGGGCTGGTGCCATAGCCAGTGAGGTCACAATAGTGAGAAATGCTTAGGATATAGGGCTCAGAGCATGGCAGTCTGCCCTCAGTTTCTTCCCCATAAAGTGATGGCCGTCACACGTGACGCTGACCCTGCCCCACTGCGGGAAGACAGAGCACAGGTTGCAGTCACTAAGCCTCAGAGACAAAATACTTTGGAGCCAAGAAAGAAATCGGAATTCCACAACCCCATTCTTGCCCTAACATCCCACTTTTCATCCAGAATCACATCTGTTACCCCTGTGAGGAACCTGGACGTGCTCCAAGGTTTCAGAACAAACAATGTTGGCTTGGTGTGGACTCATATGCGGGGTCTCAAGCAGTTAGGATTTTTCTTGTTCCCGAAATGTGATTAATTTTCCCTTCGGCTCGGGTTGGCTGCCAGAGGATCATTCAGAATGAGGCTGGTTTCCGCAAACATCCACACCATCACTTCCCCATCAGCAAGATGAATGCTTCTGAGAAAAGAATGTTCTGGTTTTGTATGATGAGAAAGGTTTCAGTGGGGAGGGGGGTGGAGAGAGAATCCCTGGGTCAATCCAGGGCCTCATGCCCGGCTATAAAACTGTTTGAGCAGCTGATCTACATCTGCAGCCCGGGAAATCCTCTCCACAGAACCACAGGGACACTTAGATATTTGTGGAATGACTTTTTATGATGCTAACGCAGACTCTGATTCTGAAGCTGAGGAGCATACATGAAGTTTGAAGTCACACTGTCAGTGATACAAACAGCAAATAAAATGTCACCTCCCATATGGCCCTGCTCCTAGATCTCTCTGCAATCCTGTATCAAGGAGGATGAATTTCACTCTAATTATTACTAAGGTTTTTGAACATGCTGGATTTCAATTATAAAAACTTTATTGTATTTGAATGTTACTTTCTTTCTGGGATGTGCCCAGTGTACTTTTTAATATTAATTTCCCAGGCTCTCCTCTTCCTGCTTTGTTCCTCTTTTGTGGCGCGTGTCTCCACCCAACATACTATGTATTTCTCGTGGGTATTTTGTTCACTCTGTATGCTTCATCGTTTCAGTAGGTTTCCACCCGTTTCCTTTTGTGTTGTGTTCCTAACTTCTAAGAGAAGCCTGATATATGATGAAGATTCTCCACTTCATCTTCTGGCTCTAAGTCAGGGGTAGACAATGTCCCTGTAATGCACTGTGTCTCATGAATTCACACAGATGTGACGTCTTCAAAAGCGCCTGCATTATTAACCTCGCCCATATTTATTGGAAGGGATCTAACTCACAGAACTTTGATGCTATACTGCCCTACAGACTTCTGTTGTTCTCACTGTCATTGACAGGAAAGAGCCAGGAGCTGCCTCGGCTACCTGGTGAGCCAGCTGGCTAACATGGAGCACTCCTTTCACCATATTCTCCTGCTGGAAATTAAGAGCATCACCCATGTCTTCTCCTCCATCCTGGGCCCTCACAGCAGGGACCTCTTCCGAACGAGCAACAGCTTCACCAACATCGCCAAGCTGCTCTCCCGACAATTGGAAACCAGCAAGGCCGGGAATGGCAGGTATCTATAGCACCCAAACAGAGCAAAAGTTATGAGAAAGAGATAGGATGAAGCACAAAAGGCAATGCCAAGTGGTGCTCATTTATTTATTCAATAAGCATTTGATGGTTGTTTATTCTGAGCCAGGAATTTAAGCAGAGGGATAGAGGTCACTGTCTGGTAGATTAATAATGTTAATATTTAAATAACTAGAGAATAAAATTAGATGCTAGATGGGGGTACACTATTAAAGATGTGTTCAAAGAATTTGGAGAACTGTGAAATGGTGGGGTCTACCTGTGTGTGGAAGAAGGAGGGGGTAAACCTGAGATCAAGAAACATGTCCTCGAGTAAGAGACACTGTGGACCAAGTCTTGGGAGATGACCCGTTCACACCAGGCTCTCCTTTTGGTGGCATGTATGTCTTTCCTGAAATGGGTGTCATTTTGCATAAGTGAAGTATATGCTACAAGAAGAGCAACATTTGGGATGAAGATGAAGCACGGGCAGGGATGAGATTCAGTGGGCGTGGCGTACCTTTCTAAGATGTTCCCATTTCGTCCTGTAGGAGTCACTGTGGGATTCGGTACATGGTGGGGTTAAGTCAGAACCCATTTCAAGGTCACTCTAGTCTCAGTACAGGGACTGTCCCGGCGAGAAAACGACAAGGGTTGTATCAAGGAAGGGAAAGACAATACACGTCAGAACACTGTCACAAGGAAATTATTGGTGATGGTGGTGAATAAGCTGCCAAAATCTGGCTGAGTTGGAAAGAGAGCGATTCTAACTGGAGTGAGAGAGAGAGTTCAGTGCACACAGATAGCCCTTTCTACTCTTGTGGGGCTATCCTGTGCATTAGAAACTATTTATCAGAAACTCAAGACTCTACTTATTAGATGCCAGCACCAGTTTCCTCTCACGGTTGTGACAGTGATCTTGGCATTTCTAAATGTCCTCTAGGAGGCAAAAAGTGCCCCAATTTAGAACCACTGTTTTGTACATACGCCATTCAAAAAGCATGCCCCTGACTTACGTAGTGATGTCTTTATCATAGTAACACCCAATAACGTATATGAAACCTCAAAGCCACTGTCAGGTAAGTTTGATGAAACGTGGTTTAGAATCTCTGCAGCTGGTATCGAGGAAAGTTTTTATACCATGTGCACAGCCAGCCTGCTTGTAAACCTCTTCTTGCCAGAAGAAAAGCTCATGCACAAGCCCTGGCCAGGGGACATGTCCCCAACAAACATCTCTGAGCTTGTGTGTGTGAAAGCTTTCTTTAAAGTGAAAGAAAGTTACAAGGCTGTGGCATTCAGTAATTTAACAGTGAAATGAATCTTTGGTAAATAATCCCAGTCCTATTTGCAATAATACTCCCTTTACTGTTTTTTTCTGAGGTGAAAAGGAAAAGGAGAAGGCAGTGATGGGGGAAGGAGGGAGAGGAAGAAGGGAAGAAGGGACAGTAGGGAGGGAGGAAGGCATGGGGACAATAGCTAAGTAGTAGAGCAGTTTGTCGTACATGTGGGGCCCTGGCTTCACTCTCCAGCACTGAGAAACACAAAGAAATAAAAAGTCAGTGTTCATTCCACATATGTCCACCACCTCAATCTCTCTCAATTCAAAATATTTCCCCCGGTTCGGCCCTCACTGTCAATCTCCTTCTAACAGATTGTAATTATTCAGTGGGAACCTCAGAAGTGCGGTGTGGACAGCTAGCTCTTTGTGTCCGGGTCGCATCCTCTCTGGGATGGTTGCTAAGGCTTCTCTCCCAGCATCTTTTCCCTGAATAGTCTTCCTTGGGACCACGTGATTCCACTCATTGGAGTCCATGCTCCCAAAGCAGAAAGGTCTGTACTTTTGTGTAAAGCAAAGACAAAAACCCGATTCTTGCAATTAAAGAGAAAATGAACAAGTGAAGCGATCCTGAAAGAAAATTAAAGATGATAAAACTCAAAGCAGATGTCAGCTAATTTACAAATGTGACACACAGCTCAGCAGGCCAGATTGTAGACTTCAGGCCAAAACAACAAGACTATCAAAAGGAAAACAATTAGCATCCCAGAGAGAATGAAAAACCAAAGCAGATGAGCCTTCCTCTTGCCAAAAAGATTCTGAATAAATTGGGTGAGTTTTGTAAAGGGCACCAGGTGAGCCTATTTGCATTTTCCCTATTCCTCTGTCTCTAAAATGTGTTTGTATTTAAATAAAAGCCAACAAAGCCTAAATGACAGAATCAAGCAGAGCATTTAAGTTTTGAAATCAATTCTGGAGAAACAAAAAAGGAGGTACAATGGCAACTCTTGATTGACAAGGTGATGCAAGGCAACTAAGGAGTTAGGAAAAGAGAGCTATACTTCTGCAAATGGCATGTCCTTTGTGGCCTTCTGGGCAGCCCTTAACCACTGGGCTGCTTGCCTGTCAGACCCAGTGAAAACTGGGGAAGGGGAGGATGTGTTCAAGGTGACTGAGCAGTTCCCTAGCAATCACTGAGCTCAGTGTCCACTACAGTAGATCACAGTGGCCCCTATAGTAGATCACTGTGTCCCCTACCGTATATCACAGTGTCCCCTACAGTAGACACAGTGGCCCCTACAGTAGATCACAGTATTTGCTACAGTAGATCACAGCGTCCGCTACAGTAGATCACAGTGCCTGCTACAGTCGATCACAGCAGCCCCTACAGTAGATCACAGTGTCCCCTACAGTAGATCACAGTGCCCGCTACAGTAGATCACAGCGGCCTTCCCAGATACTATTGGAAATTCTGTCTCAATATCAAGCCAGAATGTATTGTTTTTTATGAAACTCGTTGGACTTTCAAATAGCAATTTCTAAAACTAAACATCCCAACATGCTGCAATCCAAAGACAGCAATTTGGTAGCTGTGTGCTGAGAGAGATGATGGCAGGAAGACCCTGAACGTCTCTGTTTCCATAATTAAGCCATTATGTTTATATAAGAAAGGATAACTTTTGCACATAGAGTGAAAACATGCCAGAGTCTTGAACCTGAGTTGAGCTGTTTTGAGCAGCATTTGCTGGTGGTGTGTAGTATGATGACTGCACAGAGAAAATGCACATATTGTATGTCCAAAACATACAAGACTGCTGAGAAGCTATGCATGTGACCTTGGTAAGCATTGCCGGAGGCGCCTCCGAGTGTTGCAGGCTGGATTTTGAATATTTTTGAATATTTTGCCATTGCACCTTCACCAATTTTTTTCTTCCAACCCTCACATTCAGCTTAAGAACTCAGGCACTAGCAGACTCCGTCACCAAGCACGTGTGGCACCAGAGAGACTTCTCTGATCCAGCATCAGCAGGAGGGGACAGTTCGTCACAGGTGTTCCTGACAGGAGGTCGCGCTCAGGCCCCTGTTGGATGTGGAAACTTTGAGGAAGGAAAATTGTGGAAAGAGGGATAGGGAGGTAAATAGGGGAAATGATGGAAGGGGCCAGGATGGTGGCAGTGAGGAGCAGCAGGAGAAATGATAGGAACACAGTCTCCAGCCCAGGATTGGGGGGGGTGGACTAACTGCTCCCTTGGACGTGACTTTTGACACCGAGAGCCTAGCCAAAGCCATTGAGGTCATAGAGGAAAAAAAGTTGTTTGTAAGAAAAGTTCAATGAAATAATTCCGTGAGCCTCTTGCTTAGTTAAATGGGTACTTGCTGTCCTGTTGTTTTATTGGCAATGGTGGCAGCTGTGTCTTTCTTTTGTCTTAAAGTTTAAAATGAGAATGAAAAGAAAACTATAGCCAAAACCAGTTGGTAGGCATCAAACCAATGCAGGACAGATGGCATGGTGGTTAATCTTTTGGGTCAGCTTGACTGGGTTTTAGATCACCATGCCAGTATGCTTCCCAGTTAAGTCTATGGTTGTTGAGAAAAAAAAGTTTGAGAGGAGATACTCCCTGAATGACGGACACATCTTCCCAAGAGCTGGAGCTCTGGGCTGAAAAGGAGAAACTGATCTGAGACCCAGCATCCAACTCATTTGTCTTGTAACTACAATGGCAGGGTGACTCCTGCCTCGTGCTCCTGTGCCATGACATTCCCACCACAAAGGACTGCACTGCTTCTGATCCAAAATAAACCCTTCCTGCCTTAAGCTGTTTTTGTTATCCCATCAATGAGATAACTAATACCAGGAACTGGTACCCTGAGTGAGGCTGTTGCTGTGATACACCTTCCTGCAGTCCACGAGCTTCTGGAATTGGTTTGTAGGAGGAATGTGGACGAGCTTAAAGCTATAGAACAGAAAAGCCAAGAATTCTGTAAGCAGAGCTTCATGGGGCATTCAAGGGGGGATTTCAAAGGTTACAATGTCATGAGGGGTGCAGGCAGTGGAGATGAGGCTCGTGAGATTTCAGAGGACACAGGGCTTTGCTGGGAATTGAGCTAGAGGCCACGCATGTCGTATCTTAGCAAATAATCTGGCCTTATTCTGTTCTTTTGTGACAACGGAAGTGAAGCTGAATGCAAAAGTAATGAACGATTCTTTTTTGGTGGAGAGAACGTCAAGACAGGAGAGCATTCAGGTTTTTCATGTCTGCTGCCCACTATTCTTGTTAAGATACGACATGCGTGGCCTCTAGCTCAATTCCCAGCAAAGCCCTGTGGCCTCTGAAATCTCACGAGCCTCATCTCCAAGAGAGAGAGCAGCAGGCGGAGAAGAAAAATTTGGGAAAATATACAGCTCGGCAAGGAAAGAGGTATGAAAGAATTTTAATGTTGCAAATGAGGGTACAAAGAATGTACGTAGTTATAATTCCTGGAGGGTTTAGCAGGGTGAGAGAACCCCTGAGCTTTGTGCTGGAGAATAGGAGAGACACCAAGAGCAAGCCCTCACTCACTGAAGGTTTCTTGAGTGTGAAGGGCAGAGCCTGAACTTGGATCTCTAAATGGTCACCTAAGAAAATATTTTCCTACGGTCAGCTTTTTTAGACCAGGCTGTGCTTGAACTGAGAGATCCGCCTGCCTCTGCCTCCAGAGGGCTGGAATTAAAGGCATGCACCACCACCACCCAGTTTAGGCTCAGCTTTGAAGGCACACAAAGGCTTCCAAAGCTGTGATCTAAGAGAGCCAGACTAGATCTTAAACTGGCAACATAACCTGGCAGCATTGTCTAGATGGCACTGGCTTTGCAGGCATGAAGATTACAAGAGAGAAATGGATCATGAGGAAATCTTTCAAAATTTCAGAAAGTGAAGTCAGACAGCAGGTGGCAGGGATCTATCTGTTCTCTGCAAGGAAGCCCTGAGAATGAAGCTGGGAAGGTGAGATCTAAGTTGCAAGGGAGACCACAAGATACTGAGATGAAACATCTACTAAGGAAAGCTGCACGTGTGAATTGGAACTAGCTCAAGAGAGAGGCTGTTTGTAGCACTGGAAGCAGCTGACGAGACATAGTTACCCAGGTGATTTCATCGCAAGCCCCAAGTGCCAGATATGCACAACACTTGCTGTTTGCCCTGCTGGATTTTGATCTTGCTGTAGTCTGATATATCCTTGCTGTCCTCCTGTTCTTTAGTGTGGAATGGAAGTATACATTATATACTGGAAGTACGTCTCTTTTTATTTTATAAGAGGTCAAGTTCAAACATTGTCTTGAGCCTTAAAAGAGACTTCAAAAGTTTGGGCTCTTGCCTATGTGAAAACTGTTAAAACTTGAGAGATATTTAAAAAATAGACTAAATACATTTTGCACATAAGATTTTAAGGGTGTGTGTGTTATGATTTAAAGTGATGTGTCTGAGTGAACCTGACAAGGGTGGAGTTGAGATGGTTCATCTTCATGGTCAACTTGACTGGGTTTAGAATCTCAGCGGGAATATACCTATCAGTTTGTCTATGCTGGTAACTCCAGGAAGGTTTAACAGAGACGTGAAAATATATCCTAGATGTAGGCATTAGCATTCCATGACAAAACTGAGTGGAGAAGGAGGAGGAAGAGGAGGAGGAGGAGGAGAGAAGAAGAAGAGGAAGAGGAAGAGGAAGAGGAAGAGGAAGAGGAAGAGGAA
>LOJH01019331.1:0-12204 GCA_001685095.1 Ellobius talpinus | reverse complement strand
GTTGGCTGGTTTTGATACATTGGCACATGAAGAGCTACACATACATCTTAATTTTGATCAAGTGTTTTCTACCTTCTTGAAACAGAAAAGTGGCTGTTAATTTTCAAGTGAAGATGTTTTCATTTTCCAGTGTATTTTAATCATTCTGAGTGTGGGTGGAGGCAAACAAGACAGTAACTTCATCAACTCAAGTGCTCTTTATCTAGCAGTAGAAGCAGAAGGATCATTAATATTGATAGTGACAGACAAGGAGCCTTCCAGAAGTCCTTCACAGAGAACCAAAGTGGCCCAGTCAAGGGAAAGGTCTCACCAAAACCTCTGCCTTGTAAGCTCTGCATGGTTTTGAAGGCTCATGGGGAAAGAGAGTCCTGTCATCTTCCTGGCAAACCCTCTGATGTATTAGAAATGCTGACTAGGGGAAACATGAGTGTATTGATTTTTTTTCACTTAAAGTCTCCATTGCTGCAGTAAAACCCAATTCCATCTGCCTTTTTTTCAGTGTAGGAAAAAAACAAAAGTTTAAAGAGGTTAAATTGCTTGCCCATGATCACCCTGCAATAGTGCAATAGGTAGATGCAAGATGTTTCTATGACCTGATTCTACATCACCCTCCTTTTGTCTGCCTTGCCTAGTTAATGCAATTGTTCAGTAAGCAAGGGAATTGGGCTCCTCAGCCAGCTTGGATTAAAGGTAATGCACAGTCTTGGCCACAAACTCTTACGTCTCCAGCTACTGGTGCAGAGCTGGGTCAGCAAGGCAGCTCAGCTGCCTTTGGAATCACTGCAGATGGAAACAGGAGACTGTCACATCATCTCATAGCCTGTGACAGTCTTTGGCTGAGCATCCAGGCCTTTGGGAGAGATTTACACTTCATAGTACCCTACCCAACTCTGACCCTAAAACTGTAGAAAAGGTTACTCTGGGTCCAAGTCTAGGAACTCAGCTTGTAAAATGATGGAAGGAGTCCCACCTCGGCTTTCCAGTGAGGATCATTGCGGTTCTACCCACAGATAGGGTGGGTGGGACAGCCTGGTGGAAAGGAAGCTCTCCCAGCAAAGGGAACCACATAGTGAAGAGATAATCTGTACGATGGCAGAAAATCTTTGACAGCTATTCATGGGACCGGAGATTACTATCTATAATATATAAATAATTCAAAACAATTAAATGCAAAACAACAAATGATCTAACAAGAGCTAATGAAGTGAAAACACACCGCTCAAAAGAAGTATAAACAGCCAGTGAGTACATGAAAATATTTATTAAATATATTTATTTGGGGTGTGTGCACCCACTTTTAGAATAAAAAGGACCACTTTGGAGTAACTTACTTGAATTGGTTCTCTCCTATCACCACATGGAATACGAAGATTGGGCTCACATGGTCAGGGCTGGCAGCAGATGCCTTTCCCCCTTGAGCCATCCCAGCAGCCCAGTGCTCAGTGTCTCTAGCCATTACAGAAATGCAAACATAAGCCTCATTGAGATTTCACCTCACTGCTTTCATACTGGCTACCATAAAGAAACAAGAGACGTTGGTGAGGACGCAGGGGTATGAAGAACCCTTGTGCCCCAATGATGAGGACTAAATTAGTGAAGCCACCATGAAAATCAGTGTGAAAGGTCCTAAAAAATGGAACTGAACTGCTATATGACCCAGCTATGACACTTTTGGGTATCTGTTTGAAGGAATTAAATTGAGCATACAATACTTTCAGACTCACGAGTTTTGGGGCACTATTCACAACAGCTGAGTTATAGAACCGGTCCTAGTGCCCGTCAACAGAGGAATGGCTGAAGAAAATGTGGAATCCATAAAAAGGGAGTGTTTATTTATCCATACAGAAAAATGAATTCATGCTGTTTGCCAGAAAGCGGGTAGAACCGAAGATCACTATGTTAAATGAAAGGGGTCAAACTCAGAGAAACAAGAATCCTATGTTCTCTCGTATGGGGGATCTAGAGGAGGGGAAAGCCCATAAAAGTAGGACTATTAGGGGACATGAAGATGATCAGAGAGAAGTGGGAGGAATGAGGGGCGAGCATAATTAAAATATGTTGTATGCTGATATGAAAAATTCCCAGTGAAACATACATAAATTTCATACATTAATTTTTAAAAAGAAAGGCCTTTATTAGCTTAGGTTTGAATATTATTTTTCTCGATCTCTTTCTGTCTGTCTCTGTCTCTCTGTCTGGTGTGTGTGTGTGTGTGTGTGTGTGTGTGTGTTTTGAGGTAGGGTCTCTAGTAGCTCAAGCTAGCTTCAAACTTTTCATATAACCAAGTAAGACCTTGAACTTCTGATCACCCCACCTCCACCTCCTAAGTGTCAGCACACCTGGCTGCGAATACGCCTTCTAATTGTTATTGTTAGTGTTGGTTAATGGCATCATGGAACAAAGTGTTTAAACAGAACCACTACCAATTATGGTGATTAGAGGCTCTGCAGTCATGTTCTGGACTGGCTAGTGACTCAGCCAGATGAGAGGAAAGGATGGTGGCTTCAGTAGCTGCTATTAAAACACTTCCACACTTCCACAAATACCTAGGCACCCTGGGAATTTCATACATTCTCTTTAGCTTTTCCAGGATCTCTACCCACTATTTTTTGACATTTTAATATTTTCTACTAAAAATTGCTGTCTTTAATTGTTGTTCCAAAGAGTTACTTTGAAGCCCTCTCATAGACATCCTATAGTTCTGACATTTCTTTTGAATGATAGCTTACTGATTACTCATCATCATTTATTTTCTTTTGTTACTGTGTGTGTGATATGAATGTGGGCATGCACAGGCTTCAGTGTGCTTGCGGAGGTCAGAGGACAGTTTTATGGAGTTCTCTCCTCCCACTCTTATGTGGTCTCTGGGGATCAAGCTCCTACTTTCAGGTTTGTGCCCTGAGCTGCCTCAATGGTCCCACGCTCTTCAGAATTTTGCAGTTTTTTTCTCTTTCCTTGTGCTATTTTCTATTTAGTCTTCAATCCTGTATTTATGTCTCTTTCATAGCACACTTGACTTTACACTACTACTTTGAAAATGCTTAAGTATCTGAATGCTCAAATGTGCAAATTTGTTTCCTTCTGAAAACATCTAAAACTGTAAATCTTAAAAGCCAGTGTCCAGACTTTACTAGCTTCAAAAGTCACGATTTTAGGAACTGGATGTTTTATTTTTAAATGTACAATAAACAATGCTTGAAGTGTGCTGCATTATCATGAGCTGCCATCTGACCTTGTCTCCAGTTCATTAATTACCAACTACAGTTTTTATAGGCTCATTAGATGCTTGCACATTCCTTCCCTAGAGGACCAAATGAAGACCTGTTGGATGAGTCAGCAGGACACATGCCTGTATCCTCTGCTGTTACATTACCTTGCCACAAGCCCAGTGGAGTTCAGCCTCTTTGGAGCAGACATGCGCATGCCCACATGCTACAGCTTTCCCTTAGAGACTTTCACCTTGAAGACCACATTTCATGCTCATCTTGATCAGATTCTATCTCAAAAAGAGAGGGATGTAAGTATGCCATGGAAATCCACTAGCCTGGCCATCTCTCCAACTCTCTACCTTACCAACAATCCTACATTTATGAATATATTATGTATATAAAAGTATGTGTTATACACCTATATGCAGATGCTAGAGCCAGCTGGAGTAGAAAACACCCACAAGGAATCGGTTAGAAGTGCAACAGTGTTTCTCTGGATGCTAGTGAGTGCCAGGCCACTATCATTCACGTACTCATCTTCCTCTGAGCAAAAACTGTCGTGGCAAACGGCCTTGGACTCATGCATGCTATTATGTGGACTTCCTTGAGAGGTCAAGACCCCACTGAGAAAGATTTCATAGGATTTGATCACAGGACCTTCTGAGTTCACTGCTCGCTCATACATGCTAATTACATACGCCCACCCAGGGCCAGCAGCACTTGTGGAGGGCTTTGAGCTTTTGCACGATGAGTCAACAGATTAATGTCCTGAGGCTGGTGAAAACTCCAGCTCCAGTGGCTGCGGGCAGGATGTCCTCAACGGCTGATGATCTCAAGCATCTTGCTTGGGAAAACAAAAGGTATCAAGAAGGCATCAGATGCTTTCCAAAAGTTACAGGGGCCGCGTAAACTGCTATTGAACCTTTCTTTAGCGTGCACTGGATGTAGGCCTCCTGTGGGGAGAACGTAACCTCGGATCCAGAAGTGCTCAGATATAGATGGAGGTGTGGACAGCAGTGCAAAGGCCACAGGGCCTCTCTTCAAGAGCTAATGGGATTATGGGAAGATTCTGGTTACAAACAACTGACAGTCTGTAGGAAATGCTGCGTGGCACAGAGTGCCATTTATTGACTCTGTTGCTTTCCTCAGAGGGTTTCAAATAGCTTTGTGAAGAGTCTGACTCATAGCCCTATTCCCTTCAGTTAGATCTGAAAAATAACTAATGTGCTCGCTGAGGAATTAATTCATTTCTCATGCAAATCTGCTTTCGTGCTGTTTCTGGCTGTAGCATTTCCTTCCACAGGAGCATAGGTTTCTGCCATTCTGGCCAACAATCCACCTCACTGGTGCTGGGATTATTGGAAAGTGCCGTCCTGCCTGATTTTGAAAACATATCTTATGTAGACTTCCGTTTGAAAAGAGCGAAGATGGCAGAACATGGATAAGTTCTCCGAGAACTGCATTGTAAACACAGATGCAGCTGTTCCTGGGATTGCCCACGAGCAGACACTGAGAGTGGATCACTTCCGTGAGAGGGAAGTTCAGCACCTGAGCTCAGGAGTCCGGGCAGGGGAGGGAGGCACCCAGGGGGCACAGGCCTGTGCCAGATCCTCCAGTGGCCCCCAGCAGCGACTATCTGACAGGGCCGTCAAAGCACACAGCGAAAGGGGGAATGGTATCTAAACATATGAAAATTTGACGTCGTTGATGAAATCTCAGCAGGTTCTGTAATAAACTTGACCTTAGTCCACCCCAGAACGAGACTTTGCTAGCTAGAGTTTGGCTTCTTCTTGTTGGTCCTCTGGTCACATAGTCGGCCCCAGTAAGGTACACTGCTAAATGGGCTTATGTGTGTGCCTAACGCTGCTACGAGGAAGGCTCTCTATCTGTGACGGTTTTATTTGTCAATGTGTCCCTTAGTTCGGTCACTCTTACCTGGTTGTGGGATAAGGAATAGGTGCATTTTGATTAATCATGAGTTTTATTGAGTCGTGATTGTCAGGTTACTGACTTTCAGAGAACTGGAACTCCATGGACTGTATTGATAACCATGGTATTAGAATTAGTTTGCTCTTTCTTTGGTGGTTTAGAAGCTCTCTGAGATCTCCCATGACTTTTTTGCTTTTCACCTCAAAATTTCAAGACTTGGGCAACTGGGCCCAGCACATGTCTGGGTGTTGTGTGTATATGGTCTAATGTCTGAGTCTGGACTTTGCTACTGTTTTCTGGGGAAAGAAAATGCCTAGATCTCTTGTGATTTGCATCTTCTCCTTCCTTGGATTCAAGTCACGGGGATTGCCCTTTGGGCTAGCCTCAGATATATGCCATCCTCGAGACATGCAAAGACTGAGCTGTAGTAGAAGCTACACAAGAGGGAGTGTCTGCTAATCTCAGACCCTTTCACCACTTCTCTGGGCTTACAACAGAAGCCTTGGGCTGGCCTGTGGTCTGCCCTCATTTCAGTCTGATTAGTCTGAAGGTTCTCCTGGACTTCTCAAGAGAAATGCCAAATGTTTTTTAACTGAGCAGTTCATGGCTGTATATAAACATGACCCATGTGTTCTAATGTCCTTTGTATCTAGTGTTTTGTTGGTAACAACTTGTATAATGACTGGATTTCATGTGTTCTGAGTTCCAGGATAGCAAGGCTACACAGAGAAATCCTGTCTCCAAAAAATAAAAAGTGGAAAAAAGAGAAAGGTTGACAAATTCGTTTTCATCTGTAAGCATTAATTCAACGGGCTGGACTTGTTCACATCACCGTTAGAAAGATGGAGTCAGAACTCTAACCTGGCTTTCCACATGCATTCCCACATCATAGCTTTAGCAGAGTCAGGGCTTACAGGATTTAACACCTATTTAGGATGACCATTCCCACAGTTGCTTAGTGTCAATCCCACAGATAAACAGATCCCCAGGTCTTGTGCCTTCACCACTTTTTAATCCATGGGAATTTCTAAACTAGCACACATATCAGATACTTACAGCTTTGTGATTTTGTCAGAATATCCTGGTGAAATGGATTCTGAGAGCTTGGACTTGGTAAGTATAGGATGCACGCATTTGAAAGTCCCAGATATATTGGCATACTGGCCTTTAAAAGGGCTGGATTAATTTATTCATTCACCAACAGCTTATGAGAATATCTTTATTTTTTGTCCCCTCACCAACTCTGGTTATTATTACCATTTTTGCATTTTTTGTTTTTGTTTTGTTTTGTTTTTATTTGAAGAGTTGAAAAGAGCACTCTTGGGCTCTGTGAATAAAGGACAAGATGGGCCACCAAAGACTGATCTCCAGAAGCCACATGGTGGAAGGAGAGAACTAATTCCCGTAGCATGTCCTTTGACCTCCACATGCATACACACACACACACACACACACACACACACATTAAATAAATAAATAAATATAAAGTGCAAAAAAGGAATAAGAATAGTTTTATCCAGAATTCCAGCCAGAGATAATGACTGATAATTTTTATGTATTTTGATACTATCCAAGCCAAGCATGAAGCATACACACATTTTTAGCATAAAGGGCACATACTGTACACACTTTTTCCATCTCGCTTTTCTCTCCATCAGTGATCATATAATCCTGCATGAACACACACACACACACACACACACGAGTTTCCAAAAGCTGTGTAATCTGTATGAGTTGCCCTATACAGATGCTCCAGTATTTATTTCATGTTCTAGGGCAGATTCAAAAGTTGGCCCAGTCTTTAACTTCAGGCAATGCCATGGCTGGTACCTTATACCTTCATCTTCACACAGCTGTAGAAATGTGCAGATTCTGAGAGGTGAGCTTTCTGGTGGCAAGCACACATTGCTCCAGAGTTGATGTTTCTCGGAATGGCCTTGGAGGTCACATCCAGCTCCTCAGCACCCCTCACAGCTGCCTTTCCTCAGAGCCTTGACAAAATGGTGGCTCTCAAATTTTGGGAATGTTGCCAGTCTAGAAGGATGCCAATGCTCTCCAGATGTTATCTGTTTAGTTTTAATGCGCACTTGTTTTATTATGGGTAACAAGTGATAACCCCTTCCACATCTTTTCCACTGAGCTCTTTACGTCTTCTACCTATGTTCCCATTAGCTTTTCAGCAACTATCTCTTTTTAGTTGGTAAAACATATTTACTTAGTGATTATATTTGCCTTGACCATCTGCTTTGATATTATTAGTTTCCATTTGTCGTGTGTCTTTGGTCTTTCTTTGAAATATTTTTTAACACAAAAACTATTTGTTTCCAACTCTTATACAGACAGATGTGCCAGCAGCTCCCAGCTCTACATTCTGTGGCTTCCTTAGAAAGGTCTGTATTCCAGAATTGAAATTAAAAATCACTTCATATTTTCTCTGAGCAGTTTTCATGGTTTTATTATTACATTTAAATCTCAGACTCACCTGCTACTTATTTTGAGATCAGGCATCTGTCTTTTTCACTGTTACAAGTGTTAGCCTTGAATTGAATGAAAATCATTACCATGCCACCTAGTCACGATCTTTTTTAAAAAAAAAATAATGGGATTTGCTGGAGGAAGATTCCTTGAACCCACACAGACTATGAAGGTAGACCGCTGTGGCCACCTCTCAGCCCCTGTGGGGCCTTCTGTCTACTGCTGTAAACCAAGGGATTAAAATTTGCTTCAGATTATTTAGAGAATGCTCTGAACCTGGGAGAGGTGCTGGCCTCTGAGCCCCTTTCTCCTTGCGTCCGCTCCTTACCTAGACACATGTGATGGGGGCCCAAGGTTCGCAAGTACTGAAAAAGCAATCTGACCTCTAATGTACAGGCCACCCAGAGAGACCCACGCAGAGGAACGCCCTGCCAGTGTTCTGGCTACCAGTCAAGGGACAGAAAAACACAGTCTCGTTCCCACACAAAGACAGTCACCAACACAGCCACAACAGGATTGCTCGACTCGGGGACCTTCACTTGCCACAATAGCCATATTCAAACGTCCCCACCTTTTTCTAATTAAAGCCTTTCTAGCTAGCATTTCACTCGAGATCACACAAGAACAGGTTATATGTGTATTTGTTTTCCTACACCATGGCTGACTCTAGCCACTCCTTCCTTTTTGTCTTTACCTGGAAATGTTTGTTGTTTTGCATATGACCTTTAATTAATGCTTACTTTCTCACAACCACATTTATCTATGAATTTATTTAATATTTTCATACAATGTATTTTGATTATACTCTTTCCCCTTCCCCAACTCCTTCTAGATCTTCACCCACCCCTCTACACACCCCTCTTCATGTTTTTTCTCTATCCCTCTCAAAAAAATAGAAAAACAGCAACAACAAAGCAGCAAAATTAAAATCCAAACAAACAAAAATCCATGAGAATCAGTAAGACAAAAAAAAATACTGAAACAAAACAAAAATCTCACACACACACACACACACACACACAAACCCACAAGAGGTACTTCTGGTCATGGTACCTGCCCTGAAGTGTAGTTGATAAACCCAGTGACACTCCGTTGGAAGAAAACTTATTTTGTCTCTTCTAACATGTATCTACTGTAAATAGCTTCTTGGTTAAGGCATGGAACTTTGTGCGTGTCCTTTTCTCAGGGATGGGATTTGAATGAGCATCTTGGCATGGGAACACATAATGAAAGGTGCCACTTCAATGATACTGTGCTGCTCCTTGACTAGTGTGATGATGCTCTCCCAATTTCTAGGTGGATGTCACTATAGCTGTGTGGTTTATGGGAGAAAAAGTAAGAAAAAGAAGAGATGGAGGAAGAGAAGAGGATAAAGAGGGAGAGGAAAAGGAAGAGGAGATAAAGGTGAGAGGGGAAGTATTGAAGGAAGCGGAAGGAGGGATTTGGATTGGATATGATCAAGATATATTGTATACATGTATGAAATAGACAAAGAACAACAACAACAACAAAAAAAAAACCAAAAAACCCGCCCCTTTATAAGTCCACCCTTAGTCTTGGCTTTCGTAGCACCATAAAACACACCTTTTGTTTTTTGACTTCTACACAATCTTTTTTTTTCGCCCCAGCCCTTCCTTGCACTTTCTTCGCCCCCTCGTCTCTTAGCCACACTAGGATTTGAGGAGAGCTAAGTGGAAATGTTAGCCCTTGCAAATTCAGTGCCGCTCTATTTTAAAAGTCAGAACAGCTACGACTGTATTAGAACATTTTTTTTCCCTTGAGAAAAGCAAATCTAAATATCCTAAACATATCAGGCACTGGATAATAGCAGCTATCATTGGCCAGGGCTTTCTCTCTTGTTTTCGTTCTACACTGCACTCCAGCCCTGTGCCTGCAGAGGCTCATACAGGGGCGGTTTGAAAGCCACATGTGTGTGGTGGTTGGGGTAAGCAGTGCTACAGAGAATGCTGAGATCTTTTATCTTCCCAAGGCACTAGGACAAAAAACTTAGTCACCTGGAAACAGTTTTGATATTTCTAGATGGGCTTATATAACAACTGGCAGGAAAAAAAATACCAAGTCAACTTTGTCATGGAAGTAAGTCCATTTCCCCAGTGTGGAGCCAGGCTGCAGCCTCTGCGAGGAACCGGATGTCCCCACACAGCTCTGAATTCAGGATCAACAGGCTTTTGTGTGTTAGCTGAAATCCAGTAGATCACACAGCCCAAGGCCCAGCTGGCTCCCAAAGAAGTCACTCAGCACCTGGTAGGTTTGACATTTGTCCCTCAAGGGTGATACTCAACTTTGAGGGGGTCTGGGGACACCTAAGCTATCACTTGCTACCACCACCACCACCACCACACACACCTGGACTTTTGTTTTCCTCATGGAGCTGAAAAAGGTTTAAAAAATTACTAAAAGACAGCCATCCAAAGAGAAAAACAGGAGGAAACTAGGGTCTAGAGTCTTGAATGGAATCAGTCCCTCCCTCTTCTCCTCAAGAGCATTGGCCCCTACACTGATCATCAGGCAGAATAGACCTGAGACAGGGAATCAACACTGCCTGCAGCCCGACCCTACCCTTTCAATGCCCTTCTGTAGAGTCTTGGGCTCCTATTCTCCAGTCCCTTTCAAAGGTGAAGTGGCCCCTTAGGCCTTGAGTAAATGGAGAGTTACTTCAGTGAGGGACCAAAGAAGGGCTCAGAGGGGAAGGGGACCCCTTCCAATCAGGGATGAAGAGGAAGGGTAAATCTTTAGAATTCTTAGGGACCAGCCTGATTCTTTCCCAAACTGAAAGAACGAAGCTGTGGTTCAGGGGAAAATCAGACCTCCAACCTCCAGGGAAGAAGTTAAGGAGGTGGCCCAAAGTCTTGAGCCTAATGTGTTCCTTCTGCTTCAGCCCCCTGCCTGCCCTCCTTCCCATAATCCCTCTGGGCTAAGGATCACATCAGGCCAGCTCTGATGAATGGGAAAGTGAAGGCTTTTGGAGAAAAAAAAATGGTGAGGCCATTGACCAGGAAAGAAATCTCAGAAATGACACCCAGATCCCAGAGACAAAATCTCTTGCTCCATCCAAAATATTGAGGCTTCCCTTTCTTTACTTCAATACTTGGAGATCTTCTGCTGTCCTGCAAGATAGTAGTTTTCTCCTTGAGACAAACCTCCTACACATCACTCTCAGCCAGGCAGCCATCACCCACTCAGCTGGAGGAGGCTATTTTGGTGACAAATTTGATTGCTAGAAACTGTTCTCCTTGAGTGTGTAGAGTGAAGATGGAAAGAAAACCAAAGCGAAGCAACGCATCCAGTCTCCTGCCATGGTGGTAAGGGTAGAGAAATGACCGTAGGCTATATCCAGCTGGCAGACATCTGTGATGAGGTCCGGGGAGAAGGAGAGGACAGACCTGATATTGTGTCCCCACACATTTCATCCTGTCTTCTAGAAATACTGGTGGCCAACATACAAAAAGCAGATAAAAAAATGGAATACCTCTTTAATGAGCCATAAATGTTGCCTTTGCAGTCAGTCACAGGGTAGTCTCTGGAGAAGGCTTCACGAAAACAAAGTAAAGGAGACGGCATTTAAAGGCCACTTTTCACTGACAAGGAAATGGTAGGGCTTCCAATACACGCCGGGAAATAGGCAATGTTGTCCTGAACATAAGACAATGTAGCCCTAAGATTCTCTGTACACTCATGGCATGGATAAAGTAGAAATTATCCTGAGAATGAAGTGGGCAGACAGCTATTAATTACCACTGTTGTAGTAAACACTGTGAGCCTAAGCGTTCTTCTCTCACTGACACTGCCCATTGTCTTAGAACCTTCAAAGCAATACCCAGGGGAAGTTCAGAATAAGCCAGAAAGTTACCTTTCAAAATGTCTCCATCCCCAAACACTCCCACTGCCCTGAGATGATTGACACCAACTCCCCCACATTTCACTTAGCTAAGGCAAGTAAAAGGGGCTGACAGGGGTGAGGAAAGAGTATCTGATTCAGCCACTAGCTATCTGGGATGCAACAGCCCAACTTGAGTGATTAACAGTGATGAACGCATGAGACAAAGGTTGATGGAAAATTGTACAAACAAATGCAATCAAAACAGTTACCAGGTCTGGCTCTTATAATTGAACCACACCCTCCCTTGGGGACTCTAGGCAGGTGCCTGAACTCATCCAGGGGACTCAACCCCTCCAAGATCAGAACAACCAGCTATGGGGCTTTTGGTGTGGTATAGTGCTAGCTATTAGGTGTTCTTGCCAAAACAAACAAACAAACAAACAAAAACTGTTCAACTTTAGTTTAGCCAATCCCAAGGTCCAGTTTGCAGTTCATAGAAAACACACTGGCAAGGTACAAAGTTTAATTCCTCTAGGAGGCATACTGTCAAAACCAGATATTAGGACCTTTAACAAGATGCTGGGCTTTGGATTTACAACACTGCATTAGGAATTTTTTTCTTATGAAAGAGAAGATGAAAAAGAAAGAGGAGGAGGAGGAAGAGGAGGAGGAGGAAGAATTAAAAGAAGAGGAAGGAAGAAGAAGAGAAGAAGAAGAAGAAGAAGAGGAGGAGGAGGAGGAGGAGGAGGA
>LOJH01019329.1:0-21283 GCA_001685095.1 Ellobius talpinus | reverse complement strand
ACACGTAGTTATCCTCCTAGATATTGGAAGTAGACAAGATTGCCAGGCAAAAATCCAGGTGGAACTCTCTATATTTTTTCCCTTGGGGGTCACCTTATTACTTAGTTACTCTAGAATCATGAAGTATGGCTTAATATCCTTTGTTTATAGCTAGTATCCACTTATGAGTGAGTTCATACCATATTCATCTTTTTGGGTCTGGGTTACCTCACACAGGATAGTGTTTTCTAGTTCCATCCATTTGCATGCGAAATTCAAGATGTCATTGTTTTTGTCACTGAGTAGTACTCTAACATGTTTCTTTTTTAATGTAATATACTCTATGTAAGTTTTGGTATAATCAGTACATTTGAGACTTTATCATTATGATATTGGTATTATCTGAACATCATTACTTTTACATGTTAAATGATGCTATTAATAATTATATTTCTTCCAGAATTATCGTGAATCTTAGATGGTCTCCTTTATATGAAAGTGCCCTTTATTCTCTAAGTAGAAAATATTACAAAGATAACTAAAGTGGCTTGTTTTTTCATCAGTGGCTGGTTAATGAGTCAAGCCTTTCTATTTTGATTAGTTACAATAGTTGAGTGTGAAAATTAGATTTCCAACTTTCCACTTTAGTAGAAGTGTTTTTAGTGCAAGTGTTGGGGATAATTCAGCTTCGCAGGCAATCCTCCATGGTATTCATCGAAGTTAAACCCAAGATTTAATATGACTAAGACTATTACTGCCTTTTGCTATCAAAATTCCCTTTCTTTCTGTGGGTCATATTCATTTATTTAGCCTGACCCAGAGCACATAGAAACTTAAATCTGTGAATCTACATCCTTATGATACTAGATCCCTAGAGAAACAGAATTTCCCTGTTAGCTTCACATTGAAAATTCTAGGCAGAGGAATTAAAATGTCCTTTATCATAGTTCCCTTCTGGTGATAGCACATTCTCTAAAAAAAGGTATTATGTGAAAACCTATTGAATTCAGATCAGACAATCAGTCTATACACAGAAATCAGCAAGATGGGATCAATCTGTTTGGGGATTATACTATCAACAAAAAAAATAGAGAAGCGTGAGGGAAAAAGCATACAAAATAAGTGCAAAGCTTGTTCTTCTCTGAAACATGATGTTGAGTGAACAAAATTCCTTGCTTTTCACTACCCTGGATAGTTTGATGAGTTTAAGCATTAAATGAGAAGTGATAAAATGATCTCTCTGTAAATAGTCTTCTAAGTAGGAAATTAATGTGACCTACAGAACACACTACACTTGTTCACTTACTACATATACAAAAGGGGGAACTCTTTTGAGATGCTTACTCAGAAAGCTGTTAGACCGTAAAATGATAAGGCTGGTTTTCTCATTGAAAATTGTAAAATAAATGTATTTCCTAAAATAGAGAATTATTAATTAATAATATTTCTATTGACATATATTTATCACAAAATTTAAGAAAATACAAAAGAACCTATACTTTTAATAGTGCCTAGAAGAATGTAAGAAGCTGTAAATCAGGATTTAGTCAAAATATAATTTATCTAATGATATTACCAATTGCTTTGTGCATAATGTTTGAAGGTGTTAGTGAGAATTTAAACATTGAAGCTTTATTTTAGTATTTTTTATTTCTTTTATATCTATGAAGCAGAAATTTACCGCAGATGAGCGGTAGAAGATAGTGAATAAGCATTTCTACCTCTGGTCCACTCTGATGATGGCACAATCTTTTTATGTCACTTTCTCCCCATGATTTCAAGGTTGCGTAGATTATTTCAATGGTTACACTTATCTCCCTTACATCACTTAATAGTTTATTGTTCAGTAATCCCCTATTCACATCATATTTCCACCCTGTACCTGAATTCAGTGCTTCACATGTCACTTTATTTAATTTGTGTTTACTGAGTGAACAGGGAACAAATTTCATCAGTATCTATACAGACTGAATTTGGAAGTCAACTTTTCTTTTTACTAGTTGGGAGCTGTTTACATAAAATTGAATAATGGAACAAGAAGGAGGTAATTCATTTAATCAACTCAAATCAAAATCTATTGCAAAAAGACAATACCCAAAGTATTTTAGAGAGGTCCTTCTACACTTTAAGAAGGAGATCAAGGAGGCAAAAGAATGTCTTCAAGCCCCTGCAAGATAGGAAGTTTGAGTAGATTGATTCCCTCTATGAGTTCAGTTGTAATGTTTTCACCTTAGCAAAGCAGACTAGAAGAAATAAACTGGTGATTACTTACTTCATTTTGCACATGATGTTGGAAGAGTCATCAAGTTGTTTCCCTTCATCAGGGGTGCAATGTGGCAAATTCAGGGGTGGCCAAGCAAATGCAGCTCAACTTTCTAGCAACTTAATTGGATGCCATTGGGTACCATCTCCGTGGACCATTTCCTGTAAGAGAAGCATTCTTTTCTGTGACCTCCAAAGCAGTGAAAACCTATTTGGCTCAATTTCATCTTTTCCAGGAGAAAAGATCCAAAGAGAAATTACAAAGAAAATGTAATAGCATTTTTACTCCTTTCTGCTGGAGGGTTTTGCGATGCGACTGCTTTAAAACTTACTATTTTGCAAAAGCCAATTTTCTTCAAGAGGCCGTTGGCACTCAAATCAGCAGTACAATAAACTTGCCAGAACCAGACTATGTTGGATAATGAAAAAAAAATCACTGCAATTTTATAAAGCTGAGTAACTGGCTTTGTGGAATTATTTATTTATTTTACTATACAATGCATGTTAGAAGTGAGATGAAATGGATGTTCCTGGTTTAAGTTCAATGCTTAATACACAATTTGGTGAACCGCAAAGCAGGTACTCTATTATACTTTCTGAATAGGCAGCGTCATAAGGGTTGACTGCGCAGACATCCAAAACCAACAGCCTCAATTCAACAGCCTCACTCCTATCCTATTTGCTGTGCTACTTCTCTGTGCCTCATTCTTTTTTCTATGAGATGAAAACAGTATTGTTTATTTGCATATATGTGTTGTAACAAAGGTGATATCATGTCTGTTTTTGAGAGTGTGTGAGTGTGTCCCTTTGAACAGGGGGTGGCATATGCAGTTTTGAATCCCAGTTAACTGTCCAGGGATTGGTAAATACATCAGTTGGGACCAGAGGACTATTATATTTCACTGACTATTGGACAAAGTCCAATTGAGTTGGCTTAGGTATATTCTCATCTTCCACTGAACCCTTTTCTAGAAACATAACACCTTTAGGTCTTCAGATACTTGTATCAGCCCACTCTTTGCAACAGTCTTCCATACGATATCTGAAAGTCCCTTCATTCTCTTTTTTCCTCAAGTGTAATCCTTTTAAAGCTGGCATGTTGATGATTACTTCGCCCTGAGTCCCTTCTCCATAAATCTACTTTTTAAGATTTGGTATCACAGCGTTTCTTCCTTGTCTAGTTGGAATCTATTTAGATAAAACTGAATAATGTGAACAAGGAGATAATTCATTTAATTAATTCAAATCAAAATCTATTACAAGAATACAATACCCAAAGTATGTTAGCGAAGTGCTTCCACACTTGTCTCCTGATTAATGAGTTTCTCCTTTTTGATCATTTACTTGTGTATATTTTAGATATCTAATCTTAATATTTTCCCCATATTTTCTTCTAGATGAGTTTTAATTTTTTTGCTTTTGACATTTTTAAAGATACAGCTCTCCTCCATTCATGCTACCAGTCTAAGTAAGCATTTAGAGCACATACATTTTCTGAACCCACATTCTGCAAGTGTACAGCATGTTTTCTTTTAGCAATTTCAGCATTGCAGGTTTCACATCGAGGTTTGATCAATTTGGAATTGTTCTGTTAAGAGTGATAGCTGTGGGTTTAATTTCATTCTTTTGTACATGGACAGCCAGTTTCCTAAGCACCATATATTGAACCTGCTACAGTTCTGGCATTTTGGCATCTTTGTCAACTATCAAATGGCTTACATTTTATATGTGCTCAGGTTTTTGTCTTCCATTCTAGTTCATTGATCTACATGTCTATTTTTGTGATACTAACACATTAATTTTTATCACCATATCTCTGTGATTTTCCCTGACATATGATTTGATAATTATCCCAAAATTGTTATACTTTTTCAGTATTGTTGCACGAGGAGGGTGGCCCTTTGTCCCAGCTGCCTGGCTAGCTTACACCCAAAAAACAACACAGAAATTATATTAATTAAATCACTGCCTGGCCCATTATCTCTAGCCACTTTTTGGATAACTCTCACATCTTGATTTTACCCATTTCTATTAATTTGTATATAACCACGAGGCTGTGGCTTACCAGGAAAGATGGAGCATGTCTGATTCTGGCAGCTCCATGGTGGTTCTCTCCCTCTACTTTCTTTCTCCCAGAATTCAGTTCTGTCTTCTCTGGCTACCTAAGTTTCACCCTATCAACTAGGCCAAGGCAGTTTCTTTATTCGTTATACAATGAAAGCAACACACAAACAGAAGGAACTCCTGCACCACACGATTGTTTTGTTTCTCTGAAATAGTTTGTGCTTTCACAACCTCACAACAGCTATAGTGACCTCTAGTGAACTTCTGATAGGACTGATCCACTTGACAGTTCAACATGGATTGAGGATGAGCTCATCAGGCCTTGCCCTCCCTGCTGAATTATTGGATACTGGTGGATTCTGGGGCCAGAGGGTCATTCATTGACTTTAGTTGCATACCCACTGGTGAGGCCAGCACTCTTCAAGGGCCAGTTCTAACTCATCAACATAGAAATGGTTGGGCTAAACTCAGAAGGTCAGAAAATAAAGCTAAACAACATCAGTATGGAAAGGGGACTTCCAAGAAGAGGAGGAGGCTTCATAGGGATGGGAAGGTGGTAGGAAAAGTAAGCATACATTGTTATCAGAATGTTATTTTGTTGCTTACATTGCTATCAGGATGTTATTAGATAAGCATCAGTAAAGGCAAGTCTGATGGAAAGTGAAATGAGAATGAGAGGAGAAACACCCGGACAAGTTGAAAGGCCATCTTTGTTATAAAGTAGCAAAGAACTAAGCCAAGGATTCATAAAGACTTTATGAAGAGCAATACTTAAGCATGCTGACATGAGATATTTGACTAAAGCAACTTCTAAGTTACAAAACATTAACCATATTGTATTCTCTTCTCTGGGGAAGAATATTTCTCTCACTCTCAACATTCCTACATTATCTCTAGTTCTTTGTATGAGAGGGATTGGAGGGAAGAAAGAAAAGGAATGATATGATCATATTATAACTTCAAAAATAATTAAAAATTTTAAAAAATGTCATGTGTTTAATTGAATACAGGATAATTTGAAAAGAATGAAATAATTTAAGGATGATAGTATAATTAAAAGGAAGAAGGAACTAAAATTGTGCAATATCTCCAGTCTAGCTATATAAAAAATTGTACTGTGTTTGGCAAAGACCATCAAGTGACTGATAAAAACAAAACAAAACAAATATAGTCAAAAGTATAGTCAAAAGGACAGTCAATCCTTTTCATACATCCAAAGAATGGGAGTAGGACCATGTATTAGTTGCTTTCCTTGTTGCTGACCAAATACCTCTCAAGAATAGCTAACAAAAGAGTTTGTTTGTAGTCCATCGTGCCAGGAGAAGAGTAGCAGAAGAAGTAGCAGATGCTGGTCACCTTTTTGCCTGCTAGAGGAAGCAGGAGATGAATGTTGGTGTTCCATTGGCTTTTTCTTTTATTGTTCAGTCTGGAATCTCAGTCCATGGAAAGGGTGCCACCTCATCAGAGTGGGTCTTCTTACCTCAGTTAACCAAATCCAAAACCCCTTGTAGATGTTCCCAGGAACATGATCCCTACCTAGGTAATTCTAGATCCTGTTAAGTGTGCACCCAAAGGTAGCTCTCATGAAATCATTGGGCAGTTAGTTGATCTTTCAGGCTGTCTCTCTTGTGATGGATTGAGAGAACTAAGCCTTACATGCTATGATTGTTAAGATTGATTATAAAATTAGCAGCTTTTAGAATCATTTGGGAAACAAGTCCTCCTTATAGAAATGAGGGATTTTAAGATTAGATCAATTGTGAGGAGAAGTACCACCTTGAAGGAGGAAGCACTGTTTCCTGGGCTTGGGTCCTAGACTAAGTGAAAAAGAGAAAGATAACTGATCATGAGAAATCATCATACTTTGTTTGCTGACCGTGTGTACTTTACATGGCCAACTGTCTCAAGGTCCTACATCCAGGACTCCCCTGCCATGATAGACTGTATTATTGAACCATCAGTCAAAATGAATCAGTTTTTCTTTAAGTTAATTTTTTTCAGGATACTTAGCATAGCAAAAGGAAAGATATACCACAATATGCGTTGGCTTGCTGTTGTTTGTTTGCTTGAGAAGATGGGTCTTTTTGAACATGCCCCTCATCATTTCATCGTCCTAACATCTTTGCTTTCTGAATTGAGTGCATTAGTCCTATCCCCCTCCACCTATGAGTCAAGTGAACTCTCATTTAACTGGATACACTATTCCATTACAAGTTATAAAACTGGAGAATATCCACACAGTGCTAATTCATCAATATGCAGAAAGAAAGAATGATTGCATCTCTCTAAAATTCCACAGGATACAAATTATCATCTAGAGAACAGTGCAAAACTTACTTTTAGGGCTGGTACAGCCAGACATATCCACATGAATAACTGCTTTCTTTGGATTCCAATAAGCAGCCCCAATAAACTAATGGGTTCACCAAGACAGGTAGAAACTGTACTGTTTTTTTTTCTTTTTTGATCAGCCCAACAGTGTATTATCTGGGGGAAAGTACACATTTGTTCACATCTCCCAAGGAAAAGTCATGTAATGATCAACATAATACCAGCAAAAATGAAAAGACAGATTATGCAATTATGCTATGATTCATAAAACTTTCATCGCTCTAATATATGTGAACTCTGAGATAGATGTATAGACTCTAGCACTGATAGGAAGCTATATAAGTTACAGGTGCCCTGGTAAATATTTTATATTCCAAATATAAGCCTTTTCTTACATACATTAATTTCTCTTTCTGCACCTGAAGCATTATTTCATTGCACTCTAAATAAAAGATGTGATAGAAATACAGTATAACAAGTATCAAGCCCAGACAGGACCAAACTTGACTAATGAATGGTTTGGAAAAAATAGATTTGCTTCACTTGTCCCATTCCTAACACTATAATATTAGTTCACTTGCGAGTTAGGGTCAATGAGGTGAACCATCTTTCTCTAAATATAGCAGAAAGATATTTTTCAGAATATAGATAAATATTCAAAATACAGATTATGATTAAATGCCATTCACTCATGAAAACATGTGTAGTTTATTTAATAGTTAGAGGCACTAAGGTATACAAAATTAAATTGAAAATTTAAAGGTAGTTTTTTCTTAATCCTCATTAATTATGTGCATACAATTTTGTTCTACTATTTCTCGAACACAATAAGTATTTTCATTCTGTCAAGATATAAGAAAAGCACCAAATTAAACAATATAAATATTTTTATAACTTAATTTTTACAAACTTGAAAGTGGGTATAATGGGATGACATGTATACATCATATAATATATGCCATACAATCACAAGATAAACACACCTATTTCCTCAAATATTTTTTTTTCATTATGAAAACATCTAGTATTCTGTCCTTTATATTTTGAATATAATATAATGAGATAATGTTGTCTGTAATTATCTCACTGTACAACATAATAGAACTTCTTGTTTAGCAAGTGAGTGAAGTTTTGACTAAGTGAAGTTCTGAGAGATTGTTTCTTGTTTGACATGAGCCAGCCAGATCAAAGACCAAGGCACTGGACTCAAGAAATTGACAATTCATTTACCCTAAGGTTTATAGAGATGGAAAAGACTTTTTCTACTCCAAAAATAGATGTTGGTTGTATGTGCATAAACTAGCAACTAACACTTCCTTCTCCCATATGTTTATAGCCAGAAATGACTAGTCTGTAGATACCTACTACCAAGACTAGCTAATTCCTCCCCATTGTGCCATACATAAAAAATATGACAAGGTTCCAGAACACTGGGTAGTTGGCTGGTGCTACACCCTCAGAGTTCACACTACTCACCTATCAGAGTGCACACAAACCAACTGACCATAGCTTTTTTATCACTTAGTAAGCATCATTCATTCTTTCACCATCATCTTCCTACTATTCCACATAAGGTAATCACCATTCCACTTTCACCTTATAGTAATTCAACTTCTTGAGGTTCCATGAATAAATTAGACTGTGCAGCCCTTGTCTCACTGTACCTAGCTAATCTTGTTTACACTCTGATCTCCAGTGCTTCCACATTGTCACGAATGATAGGACTTTGTTATGTTAAGAATGGAATACAACTACATTGTGTATGTGTCCACATATTCTTATCATTGGATCAGTTATTAGACATTTAATTTATTACAGTTCATAAATATCCCTGATAAGTCATAGAATATCTGTTATGATACATTATCACACAAAATATTTAAATAGCACAAACAGTAATTATTTTAAACTATTAGTACTAATTACACATTGATGCCTTATATTTTTAAATTCACAGTGTAGACATTTCAAGACATGCCACAAGATGTCTTTATTTCCAGGATGTTTTCAGTGGCATTTCTATAACACACTTAGAAATTGATGTCTTAGTTACTTTTCTATTGCCGTGACAAAATACTATGACCAGTATACCTTACAAAGAAAAGCATTTACTAGGGGGTGGGTTTCATGATTGTGGAAGGTTACAGTCCACAACCACCATGGTGAGGAGCATAACAATAGGGAAGCAGGCATGGCGCATGAGCAGTAGCAAAAAGAGTACATATCTACAGCTAATAGGGAGAGAGAGCATGATAATGGGAAGGACATGGGCTCCTGAAACCTCAAAGCCTGTCCCCAGTTACACTCCTCCTCCCAAAAGGCCACATCTCCTAATACTTTCCAAATAGTTCCATCAAATAAGTACTATGTACTCAAATACTTGTGATGTGGGATTTTTCTCTGTATGCTGTTAATATCATTGGTTAATAAAAAAAAAACTGTCTTGAGCCTGTGATAGGACAGAAAAGAACTAGGCAGGGAAAACTAAACTGAATGCTGGGAAAAGGAAGGAGGAGTTTAGAGAAGCCATGGAGCCCCGCTGGAAACAGATGGATGAAACTTTATCCGGTCAACCACAGCCACATGGCAATGCACAGATTAATAGAGATGGGTTAAATTAGATATGAGTTAACCAATAAGAAGCTAAAGATAATGGGCCAAGCAGTGATTTAAATAATATAGTTTTGTGTGTTTATTTCGGGGCTGAGTGGCTGGGAACCAAGAAGCAGCTTCCTCCACCACACGTGAGCCAACAGGGACCACAATTCTCATTCACACCACCACAGTTAACTATTAGTTTAACCACAGAATAAAGAACATCTGTGTTACTACCCACCATTAAAAGCTTAATTTTGGAAACCTCTTTCCTTTTGAAGCATATTACCCTTATAACACACACTGCAGCATGTGTCCTTATCTGTCCAATTCCTTTGTTTCACATTCTTGGCACTTGAAGGTAAGTAAGACTGATAGACACATATAGATGCATATATTATTTTCTCTGTCATAATCTTTGAGGATTTTTAATTCTGATCAATAGTTTTTAATATTGTGTACTAGCATTGAAAAGTTTTTCTAAAAGGCTAACTTGCTAGTTTATAAAGAACAATATCTCAGCTTTTTCATAATTCTTAATAATTAGAGCAGTAATAATAAAAATGTTTCAGGTATAGACATATGATATGGAAAAAGGAAAGATTTAGTCCTTATTGGGTGATTTATGCACATGAGAAGACCCTCCTCCCATTTTTGCCTGCCCATGCTTCAGTCTCTTGTTTCCTGAAAGAATTGTTCTGAACCTGGATTGTGAGTGGGAGAAATGAAACTGCTGTAAAGATGGTAGTTTTGTTCTTGTTTAGTACTTTCGTGCTGGTTAAGGAAATTTGTACTGAGTTAGCAAAGCATGTCTCAGCACCCAACTAAAATATGGTGGGATTGTAGGCAGTGAGTCTCTAAAAGCAAAGTACATATGAGAAAGATCTTGATATTCAATGCAGAGATCTTAGTAAACCAAAGTATTAGACATTCAGTGGGTTGAAGCATGAGTAAACAACTATTGTGAAACCATAAAACAAAGAAAGCACAAGTCTTGTTTTTAGGCACAAAGTCATTCCCCCAGTTGTTTCTAATCCCTTATCTACCTTTGCTTTTATTTCAGCTATTTTATAAGAAATAAGAATTATGGCTGATTTTGAATTCTCTCTGTTCTCTAGCGAGACAGATGGCCATATATATCAGTTTATACATGCTAGGCAACTTTGAGAATTGCCTCAAAATTTTATGTCTGATTTGAATCCCAAACTTTTTTACATCGTCCTTTAAAGGAATAGGTAGTGTTAATTTACGGGATTAATGATAGAAAAGAGAATCTCCCTTTAGCAGGAGATTAGACCAATAAAATTTATGATGGTGATTTTTATGCTAAAAAAATCTAATAATAATAATAAAACGTGAAATTCTGCTCTTGGCATTCCTCAGTTGCCCTTTGATCTTTGTTTATGGCTGGAGTTCCTGAACCTCTTCCTTCCATGATTTTTGTCCTCCATGCTCAGGTTTTATTTAAGCACACATGTTGGTGAGCTTCAGGGATTTAGCCTCTCTGACTTTTGGGAAACAATCTCACAGCAAACTTCTGTGTGATAGGGGTTGAAGAGAATAAAGGGAAAAGAAGGGAAAATGTAATTATAATTAATTTTAACTTAAAGATATATGAAAATAAAGCAAAATGACACACATTTAATATATCACATGATTTTATTTTTGGTAAATTATTAAACTTGGCTTAAATTTATTCTTTTTTTTTCATTTCCCACAACAATGTTTGGGGTTTAAAGATGTCCTCTTTGCATTAACTTAAACTAATATGTAAAATGGTTTTATCATGTGGTTTCTTGAACTAATTTGAAATACACTTCAGAAAGAACTTCTAATACAGGGGAATTTACGAAGTACAGAGTGGGAAAGAATTATCAGGAATTACTCATGCCCTCTTATTGTGATCCTATGAGTTAAAGTTCAGGAAACATAAAAAATCAATAGATATTTAACTGCAAAGGAAAAACATTACCAATCAGGTAATAAAAGAATTCTTCTAGAAGGCATATATGTGTTGGGAGAAGAAGAGACTTGTTTTGGGAATTTCTTCAGCCAATAGCCTTTAAGATACCTGCCCACTTTGGGCATGGCCTCATGTAAAATAAAGGCCCCTTTGCTTCTTGATTCAGTTCCACTTCCCATACAGAGGACTTCTTACTGCGAGTTTATCCCCAAATAAATAAACCTTGATTATACTCAATTCTGGGCTATTATGGAACTCTTTGCTATGACAACAAACTGGTGCTCACATGGCATGATTCCACGCCATTGCCAGAACCTGCCCAGATCCCTGCCCATGGCCTCCTCCAACCCCATGCAGCTGAACTACCCCACTACAGCAGAAACTACCCTTCTGCTGCAGCTGTGCATGGTTTGTCTCTGCAGACCCACTCAGATGACTTGTCAATTTCCTGCCAGCTCGTGACCTTGTGGGTTGGTCCCACCTACTAAGTGGTTACTGCTGCCCATGCTTTCTTCCACGACTCCTCTGTGATTTCTCAAGCCCATGTGTCTTAATGCCACTACCCAAGCTAGGAACTGCTTCTGAGGTCCAGCTGCTGCCAGGCCTGTTCTGATCAGGCCAAACTCTGTCCCTGGAGACAATAACCCTGTACCTGGAAAACAGGCTTGCATTCCCAGTTCAGATCCACTAATGCCTGGCCCGAGCTTCACCCAGTAACCTCCCTGCTCTCAAATGCCTGCAAGCTCTGGGTTCCTTGAACTTCTACCCAACCCAAATCTTCTCTGTATGTGAGTATTCTGCCCTTAAGTATTTAAATAAATTTGTTAGTAATTCTATGTCTCAGGTAATTAAGATACTGATCTAGGACCCACCTTATTCCACAACTACGACACCTGTTGGCCAATCAAGATCATTATACCTATAACAATTTTATGAAAATTATCCCAAGGTAACTTAATTTGATTAAAAAATAATAAATTTGAAAATTGTAAATCAATCACAAGATAATTGCAGACAATATCACCATACAGGAATTTAACAACCTTTTTGTTTCTTCTATGGATGTATTTCTGAAGAGCTATTTGCCCTACCTAGTACACATATTTTTGGTCATGGTGGTTATTAGTTTGGGTCTTCATATTATATCCTTATAGAAAAGGTTTGATAACAGAGTCAAGAATGAGAAGCTTTTGGAAATGATACAGTCTTTATAGACTGGTACTGAGGAGTAAACTGAAAGAAGTCAGATTGTTGAAATTGACAATAAAAAAATCTGCTAAAAAGTTAGCAGATAGAAAATCCCTCCAAGATGGCAATCTACATGTTATCAAAATAATCCCTAAGGATGAAAAGATATTAATGGGCAAATTTACAACCTTGGAATCACATGTGCAGAATGGATAACCAGAAATTAATAGATTTGATGAAATTATTAGAAATATTAACAGGTCAAGAGATTCAGGCTTTACAAAAGACAGGGATAAAACGATTTGAATCAATTGAGGAACTTGTCATAACTGATTATCAAGGAGAGGAAGTACAGGCAAAAGATTTAGCACCACTAGCACCTGTTGGCAGAGGCTGCTTATTCATTACTGGCCACTCAGACTCAAACTAACCACACAGAAACTATATTATTTGCAATATTGTTTGGACAATACCTTAAGTGCATTCCTGGCTAACTCATATCTTAAATTAATCCATTTCTATTAATGTGTGTATCACCATGTGGCTGTGGCTTACTGGCAAGTTTCCGATGTGTCTGTCTACTGTGGGTGGCTAGATGGCTTCTCTCTGACTCTGCCTACTCTCTGTAAATATCTCTTTCAGTCTGGTTTTACTCTGTTAAGACATTGGCTGAAAGCAGCTTCTTTATTTACCAATGGCAACAAAACATATTCGTACCATACATCATCTCCCACATGACCTCTCCTTTTCAGTCTAAATAAAAACATAGCAAGATAAATATCAAAAGTGTCAAGCAAGAATTACAGTTACAATATTTATATCTAATTTATTATTTATCATAACTAAGGAAAACTATAATTATAGCTATATTCTCAAACTTCATTAAAGACCCCAAAAGGATATAATATTACCTAAGTTAACAGGAAGTGCATTGTAAACAACTTCCAAAACTCTAGAATTGACAGAGACATTTTACTGCCGGGCCAGTCACTCAAAGTTCTTCTGTAATGTTGCTGGCACCCATCTTCAGCCTACAGGCCCATAGTATCTAGCAGACTTTTCCACAGAGCAGGAAATTTCAAAGACAGTTCTGCCTATATTGGTTGGTTGTCAGTCACTTTTTTCTGTGTCCTTCGGAATGTCTAGCAGACTCTTTTATGAAGCAGGAACCCCAAAGGACTGTCTTACCTTCTTTAGACAACTTTGGTAGTCATTTTTCTGTGGGTGCTGCAAGTCCAGCTTATACAACATAATATCCAGCAGTCCATGCAAGAGCAGGTTCTTGTCCAAAGGGCTAAAAGACTTCATAAGGAGCCTCTTTGATGTTCATCTTCCCCTTGAAGTAGATTGGTGCTGCCAGGAGCAGATGTGTCTCATTGCCATGAAAATGGCCTAAGTTATTAAAACATTCCATAGGGCTTTGAAAGGTTTGAACATTGTCTAACTGAAATATATCTCTATATATCTAGAAAGCCTAACATGACTACAATTGACTGTTATAGATGACTATCTATTAACCTGTATTTCTTAATTATACATTACATTTTTAAGTAAGCTGCACAGACGCAATACATTAACCAAGAGTAGAAATATACAAACAACAAAATTGATCCTAAATTTTTATCAATAATCCAATATCCATACCAATGCAAAGTTCTATAGCATATCCCCCTTTAAATGTAAACAAACATTTATAAGCAATCATTTAGGGAATTTGGGCTTAGTTCTCACCAAACCCCAAACTGCTTCCTGCTTTTTGTTGGACAAAGTAATTTTTGGTAACACTATACATTTCTACCTCTGATCAAGATACTTATATATATATATATATAGTTTATATTTTGATGTCATTTCCCTCATTTGCTACATATTTGTTTAAAGATTAATTTTTAATATGAAACCTTATACTTTAAACTATATAGATACAAAGAATTAGATGGCCATAGTCATCCATGTTTGTCATACTCATTTAGACTAATCAGGGTCTTTAGATGCATAGAGATTATATTCTGCATAGAGAGTTAATCTTCAAATCTTCAAAGAACTTTAGCATATTGCTTTTAAATAACTTAGGATTTTGTTGACCTGAGACACAATTGTTTCTGGCAACACTGATCTATTCCCAAGAGAATGTTGGGAACCAAAGATATTCAACTTGGAGTGTTGTAGGAGGCTTTTTCATTCATTTGCTGCTGCCCAGACCCAAAATAATCACTCAGAAACTATATTATTTAAATCACTGCTTTACCAATAGCTTAAGCATATTTCTAGCTCACTTTTACATCTTAATTTAAACATTTCTATTAATCTGTGTATTGTCATATGGCTGGGGCTTACCAGCAAAGTTTCAGCATGTTGCTCTCTGGCACTGGCTCCATGGCTTCTCTTGAGTCTACTTTCTTTCTCTCAGCATTCAGTTTAGTTTTCCCTGCCTAGTTCTACTCTGTCCTATCAACAGGCCAAGTAATTTCTTTATTACCCAATGGTATTCATAGCATACAAAGGGAAATTCCACATCATTGGAGCTTGTTTTCTTCTTAGCAAAACTGGTTTTGGGGCAAAGAACTAACCCTGCCTTGACTACTGACAAAATGCATGTATCCAAACTGGATAAACAGGTTATAAGCAAAAAGACGGCCAAATCTTGCCAAGACAGGGTAAGACAGTTTTTCAAATTTTCCTGCCTCTGAAAATGATCTGTCAGATACTCTAGGCCTTAGCCAAAGTTCATTTCCCCAACATTACAAATGAGCCTTTGGGTGATTGTACAGGTAGCCCATTGTCTCTGTCATTTCTTGCACTTTTTGGAAGTTGCCTCATTCCACTTCCTCTTTATATCATTTCCCTGCTCAAGTCTTTGTTGGGGTTGAAGACTAGATAGTCATAGTTACTTTCCTCTCATGGCCAAGCCATTCTTAATATTAGACTCCTTATGGTAGAATAACTACTGAGGATAACTATTGAAACATTTAGCATATATTTTTTGTTTGATGTTGTTCATGTTGGTTGTAATTCTAGTATTTATGTATATTTTTGCCTCTGCTTTTCTTTGGACAGTACTTGACACTTGTTCTTATTGTATAAAGTTTTATATTAGGTTTAAAACTTATTTAGAGAAAAGGGGAAAGTGTTGTGGGAACTCCTTCAGCTAATAACTTTTCAGATATCAGCCCACTTTGGACTTGGTCTCATGTACTATAGATGCAAATGAAAAGTGTGCATGGCCCTCTTTCCTGCTAGATTCTGTTCTAGTTCCCAGAACATGCAGTTTGCTATCCTTACTGAGTTTATCCCCAAATAAATAAACCTTTGTTATACTCCATTCTGGGCTATTGTGGAGCTCTTTGGTATGATTACAGGGACTAAATATAGCAAGAGGAAAGGCTTGAGTGAAACTGTCTCTGTCTATAAGCATCTAATAATGAATTTTCTACCTTGTAATCATCCTGAATTGCATACATTTTACAGTTTAAAAGTAAAGAACAACTTGATTTGAATAATGCAATAGTGTACTCTTAAATGTCAAAGATCTGAATGTTTAAATTACTTCACATAGATTTTATAATAGTATTAGCATGATAGACTCAGCTGTAAAAGGCAGTCAACTATTTTTGAGCATATGTATAGGAAAACCTACTTTACCGTAAAGCATTTAATTCATAGGAATTAGAATTTTGCAAAAATGCATATATTAAATAAAGAAGAAAATGTAATTAATGGGACACTGAAGCAATTAATTGTCTAAAATTCAAATTCTTATGGTTCATCTGATAGATAATTCAGAATGTTTTGTCCCCCATTCTGTAACTCATCTCAGTAACCTTCAAAATTTGTCAACAAAATGCAGCTAAAAACCAGTATGCATATTTCATAGATAACTTAATTACAAACAATAAAATTCCCTCAATTATCTAAGAATTGCTTAAGCAATTTAGGATAGTAATGTGAGGTAATAGTTGCATTAGCTCCCTAGGATAGTACATGCAATTATAGAATTATAGAAACCAAAATTCCCATTTTAATTATGACAACATTTATTGATTATTTTTTCCTGATCAATACTACTACTTGCTAGTAATCTTATTCCTAGAAGAAGTGGTACATATAGGGGAGATTATATGCAGGTATTTAAATATCTAGCAAATGCAACATGTTTACAAATAATACTTTTCATAAACCATGAAAATTATATGTCCTATCTACACTAATTTGCCTTGAATTACTTTAGAATTGTCATGTAATATGCCTCCAAAGACAATGAACAAAATCTTTATAAAACCTGTACCAATTTAGAAAATGTCAAATAAACATATAAACGAAGAATATACATTTGACACAACAAATTGCATAACTACCCTAATATAAGACTGAGATTGGAAAGTGAGACACTTGCTTTGTGTTGACAAGTGCAATTTGTAGTTGACATTAACTGTAAAGAATCTCTTCTTTGCTTAGAAAATACCAACTGTTATATCTCTAAGATTTTTCTAGTCTAGCTAATCAACTCCTGGAAACTGAAAAGCTCCTGAGAATCACCATTGGCATTGGTTGGAATCAAAGATAATTAGGTCTGCAAATGTTTAACAATCAGATCACTCTTCCCAAATGATTAGGCTCAATCATTCAAAGGGGCCTAGGTCAGCTCTTAAATTACCTGGAGTTGGTAAATCAGCCCAATATGGTAGAATATTAATGTATTTCTAAAGTTAAATGTTGAATATATTAATTAGATTCAGTTTTAAAAGACATAATGCAATAGGGAACTATGTGAGCATCCCAAGCTTCTGCTTACCTACATCCCAACACGATGTTAATAAGAGGTAAATAAATTTTCCCGTCATGCTTCATTTAACAAATATTGTAAAACCTAACGTTTGACTTAATTAATTCAATTTTACTATCATATCTGTCACATTGGATTAGTCAACAGTAGCAGTAAGTTTAACTTCAAAGCTTATGGTTTATGGCAAGAATTCCCAGATTGCATCAAGTTTTCTTAAATACTAAAGTTAGAACTCCAGTGGAACTCAATATATATTTTTAATTATACCATAGGATATTTGACTGACAGAGACGTCTAACCCAGTTTTTATGATTTAGATAATTTTTTTGTTATTTTTACAAAGTATTGAAAAAACTTCAGTTCTGATTTTTAGTTTTCAATCTCACATTTAATAAATTACACTATCATCTACAAAAGATCAAAATAATCAATGTTACAAATTAATGTTTAGAACTCATTAATCAAACTATGGTGCACTTTTAAATATTTTAAATATATCTTATTTTCTTAATAATACAAACTACTACATTTATGTGGTCAGATTAAATTAATTGCCATAAGCAGCAGTAGTAACAGTTGTCAAGAAAATGTTGAATAAATTATTTATGTCAATAATTGCAGGGAACCAAGGATATGGGTTGGCCTAGCTGCCTTGAGAGGCAGGTGTTGTAGGTTTTTTAGGTTACAGTTCATGGCTCCTGGAGCACAATGTGCCTTCCAGTTCCCGAGAGACTGGTCTTAGATATTAATCTTGTGTACCCTATATGGCTGTCAGACTTCGCTGTATCCTGGAAACAATTGTATTAATCCTGGAAAATGGCACTATATTCTGTTTCTGATAAAGGTATAAAAGATCTGATTGTGCTTTAAAAACTGTCATAGCTTCAGTTGTGCTGTGGTGCCTCCAACCCAAGCCTGGTTTAATTCCTTGTGTCCATATCAGGTGACCTTGACCCAGTAAATAAGTCCAGGTGGTTAGAAATAGGTATTAAGATCTTAGAAAATGACATTCATATAATTTATTTTGTAATACTGTATCTCCATTATATGTCAAAGCACTTATTATAAAGATATACAATGAGTAGAGTTAAATTTTTTGCCAGAGCCCTCCTTTTTACATAATCAGGAAATAGAGCATTATGGTGGCAGCCACCCTCAGAGAAGATGCTCTAACCTAAGTTAAACCTCCCTGGTTTAAATGCCCTCATATATATCTCCAGAGGCACACATGTCTCCCTGCTCAATTTCAATACAATCACATTGATTGTCAAAATGAAAAATTGTAATGTTAATGCTACATTGTATTAAAAAATAACTTAACTTAATTCAGATGCTGCACATCTCAGGTGTGTAGCTAAAGAATTACCTGATTTTATATAAAATTAGTGTCAAATATAATAAAATTTAGCAGACAGAAATGATGTATATGAATACTAATGTTGAATATCTTAAAACACCTTAAAACAAGTTATCAGTTAGTTTAGGATCTGTATAATATACCATGAATTATGGAAATATTATGGTTAAGTAGCATTCGCTATATATGAAAATATGTATTATCCCCATAAAATGTACAGCCTCCAAGGGAATGAGCTTGCTAATAAAAATACAATTGTGAATACAGGAAGACTATATGAGAAATGTGGTAAATAATTTAAAAAGGAGGGCTCTGGCAAAAATATTTAACTCCACTCATTGCATATCTTTATAATAGAATGGTTCTGAAGGGGTGAGGCTAGTTGATTAACAAACAATACAATGTTTCTAAATTTTATCTGGATACCACCTGCTATTTTTTTGAAAAAATTATAACAGAAGTGAAATTAGAATGTAAATGAATTACAAATAATAAAGATAAAATTTATAAATTTCAAAATAAGCATAAAATACAACCATCTAATGGAAATCAGGGCTCTTTACTGAAGTGTTTGAAAATATTATTTAGAGATTTGTAATAAAGTTCTCCAGATAAAACAGCAGATGTGATGGCTTCCATACTCCTGGAACACATCATTTCTTGATTTGGCATGCTATCACCCAAGCTCCTGGGACTTCAATGATGGTCCCACCTTTCCAGACTCAAGCAGAAACCTACTGTTTCCCTGGAGGTTGGGAATGCTCCAAGGTGTAAAGGTGTCAGTAAGAGTTAAGAGATAATGGAAGTTTCCATGTGTGAAGATGTGAATGAAATGAACCTGTTAGTACTCATCCAGTTGGCATTCTTGGAACTGGTGCAGAGGCTGGTTGGTGCATCTGGATGGCCCCTGTAGGGTGGCTCTAGCATGAGTCTGATAGGAGTGATATATCTGCGCAGGAACATGCAAGTGCCTTTAAAACAACAGGAAGAGATTAAGTGTCATAGCAAAAGGCTAGACATTTAAGGACTTCTGAAAACTATTCATAGTGTTCTCTCAGTTTATGAAAACTGCATTTATCAATGCTAAAACTTTGAACTGCTGTGGGATAATGTTCTTATACACTTTAAAGATATGTCACTCATATTGGGTTAATAAAACACTGATTAGTCATTAACCAGGCAGGAAGTATAGATGGACCAACTAGACTGGGGGAATTCTGGGAAGATGAAAGACAGAGATACATTCATCAGTCAGGCACAGAGGAAACAAGATGATAATGCCTTACTGAAAAGATACCAAGCCACATAGATAACATAGATAAGAATTATGTGTTAATTTAAGTTGTAAGAGGTGGTTAGTAAAAAGCCTGAGCAATAGACAAAACAGTTTATAATTAATATAAGCCTCTGAGTATCTATTTGGAACTAAACAGTTATGGAAACAGGCAGTCTAGAAACTTCCATTTACATTGAACCTTCTAAGTTACATCTGAAACCAGTTTATTATGTACTTTGGTGTCTTTGAATAAGGCACACCTGTTTGTACTTTTAACACAAAACTTATTAATGAGATACCAAGGTGCTTGTATCCTTAAGGTTGGGGAGGGAGAAAGAACTGTCAAACTGGCAAAGCTATTAAGTACCCTGGTCATCAAATACATTCAGATCTGAGAAGGATAAGTGACCAAAAGTGAGACTGCTTTCAAGCTACCTAGGCAGTCCCAGGTTTCTCTTAAATGGGAAGGATGGGATCTCACCCAGCCCCATGAAAGAAATTGGCGAGGGACTGTGGGACCTGTGTGAAAGATTAAAATATATTAGGCAGCTCTGAAGTAAAATAGAAAGTCAGTGGACTTACCAGCTACCCGCAACATTACCATAGGCTCAGAGAGGGCAATGGCAATCACCATGTCTGGGCTGTGTCATTCCTCCACCAGGCTTAGGAGTCTGAAGGCTGGTGGAGTTTCAGATGCCATATTCAGTGAGGCTGGACCTCTGAGGCATGGCATATAGGACTAGCACTCACAGGGCCATTCCAATATCTAGTGCCCATGCAGTTGGCAAATGGAGCATGACCTCTCCAGGTCAGGGCAATACCGCAACAGTGGCCTGAGAGTGCATTTGAAGCAGGTTCCTGGTTGAGTTGACTTTGGCTGAGCTTTAGCATGATGTAGCCTTATGGTTGACTTTCTTTGTGGACTTTGTGGGGGCCCTGATGGCATCAGGACAGCTATCAAGGCATTGACTTTGAGTGTAGCCCTCTGTTGCTGCTGGGCCTGTCAGGATGACTCAGCTGCCTCTTTTCAGTGTTAAAACTTTAAACATCATGTTCACTAAGGGGTGGAAAACTTCCTCGGTCCTTTTTACACCTTACCAATGTGAATAAAAGGAAGGTTAGGCATATATTCTTAAACTCGTATTCGTTATCCTGAATAGACCATAGATGCGCATGTAATGAATAGACCATGTAATGCGCAAAACAATTGCACACCAGTTTGGATTTAAAGTGGTATTTATTTTAGGGGAAACTTACAGAACACTGACAGTCAGGAAAGGAGTCTAGTCACTAGAGCAAGAGCCAGAACCAAGAGCCAGAACCAAGAGCTGGAACCAAGAGCAGGAACCAAGAGAGCAAGCCTAGGCTTGCCGCTCTTTTTTAAGAGAAATAGACCACGCCCCAGTGGGCTGGTATTTCAGTGGCTATTGCCTGAAGGAGCAGAAGGTGCTCCCGCAGCACCTCCCCCTTTTGTTTAAGTAAGAG
>LOJH01019328.1:0-14452 GCA_001685095.1 Ellobius talpinus | reverse complement strand
TGCCTCTGCCTCCCAAGTACTGGGATTAAAGGCGTGCGCCACCACTGCCCGGCTAAAAGAAGAGATCTTAAGTGACAATGACCCAATTATACTGCATAATTACATGTCAAAAATTAGAGATCCAGAAAAATATGAATAAATTCCTAAGCAATACCACTTACTAAAACTCAGTCAAAAAGGAAATAGAAAACTATAAACCGAAAGATAGTGAGTATAGAGAATGAGTCAATAATCAAAATCCCTCAACACGGTAAATCCCAGGACTGCGTGACTTCATAGATCAGCTTTATGAAACATTTAATGATGGATCATCCTTGATTCTTCTTAATATTTTTGGAAATTTGAAGAGCAACACATCTCAATGTAGTTTGTAAGGTTACCATTACCTTCGCAGAAAAGCTTCACAAAGAAGATGCAAGAAAGTCACAGATTCATGACCCTACTAAACATAGGCATACCCAGAAAACATTAATGAATAATATTCAACATACTTTTCAAGGGATAATATATCATGGGCAAATATAATTTATTTCCAGGGTGCAAGGACCTAACCAGGGTGCAACATAAGCAAATTAGTCAATGCCATTCAGAATATTGTTAGAATCAAGGCTAATAACCATGGGAAAACTTCAATCCATGTTAGGGAAAATATCGGATTTAGTGATAAAACGCTCAACACGTTAGGAGTAGAAATAAGTTATTCTAGAATAACAAAGTTCATGTATGAAGGATGTCACGAGTGTGACTCATATCACGCACAGCAGTCGAAGTGGAAAGAGTCCCCCTCTAAGAATAAAGCAAAGTTAAGAGCTCATCCCATCATGCTGCTCCACCTTGTACTAGCATTCAGCCTGAGAAGTCAAGAAACACAAAGGGCATCTAAATTAAAAAGCAAGAGTCATGATTTCTGGGTTGTTTTATCATACACAGAGAACTCTATACACTACCAAAAATTGTCAAAACTGATAATCAGGTAAGTTGTATGATGGAAAATTAAAGTACAAGTAACAGGTCTTTCTGTGAATTAAGAATAACCAATCAAAAGTAAATTGGGAGGCCAATCCCAGGTGTAATAACATAAACATACTTAGTAAGTTTAACAAGGCAATGCGTTGTTTTGTTTGCATCATTTATACTAAACATTAATTAAGATGGGGGTTCAGTATTTAGTGGGACAGATATATGAAAAGCATCTCAATGCATTATACCTATTAGCCCAGAAGTAAGTTACTAATAAATTTTATTTCTTGCTTCTTCGGCATTCTGTTTCACTTTAATTATTCATGGACACTCTCCTTACTTTCTAAGCCTTTTATTTTGTAGTAGCTTTTTAAAAAAATATCTAGTTTAGAAATGGTGGTAGAAATTTGATAAATCATTTTCCTTTCCTCTTTTGTGTGTATGAGGGTTTGTATGGGGTATGCACACTTCTGTGTGAGGGTATAAGTGCCCGTACGTATGGGAAGGAAGTCAATACATGAACATCTGGTGTCCAGCTCTACAAACCCTCTATCTTATTCCCTTGAGATTGTCTCTAACTGAACCTGAATCTAGCCAACAGGCCAACAGTCCCAGGAACTCTCTGATCAGGACTCCTACAGGGTTGAGGTAAAAAGGGCTTGCAGTCAGATTTTCACTTATGTGTGTTTATATGCATGCATGCATGTATGTATGTATGTATGTAGGTCTGTATGTATGTATTTATATTGAAAATAAATTCTTCTCTCATACAATACAAAATATCTCGACCACAATATCTCCTCCCTCCCCTCCTTCCAGCTCCCCGTATCTCCCCTCTCCTCCAGATTCACATGCACTCAACCCTCAACTTTGTTTGGTTTTTCTTTTTTCCAGACTGGGATTCCCAGTAGCTATGGAGTCAGTCCTGGAACTCACTCTGACCAAGCTGGCCTTGAGCTCACAGAAATCCACTTGCCTCTGCCTCCTGAGTGATCAGATTAAAGGTGCTCATCAGCACTCAGCTTTCAATGTAAGCACTGGGGATTTGCAATGGATGCTTATGCTTGCACAGTAAATATTGGTACCAATGAACCATCACTTTAAATCAATAAATCATTTTTAATTTAAAAATTCCTAATATTAGAATCTGGGACTGCCACTCACATATTCTCGATCTCAGTTTCATCCTCAATCAAATGGTTATTTCAGCACGTTTTTTCACTATTGTGTATGGTCCCAATGCTTTTTCCGTATACATTAGAATGCTGGAAAAATTAAATATACATATTATTAAAGAATAAATACTTGTGAAAAATGTTGATGTCTCTATGTTCAGTTTTGGCAACAATTGTTACGAAGACTGAAGAGGCCACCATAAAATGAAGTGCTTGGCCAAGTCTCTCTATGTCCAAGGACCTAATAATTTTAGATCTAATTGATTTGCACTATAATATTAATATCATAATATGTCTAAGACACTTTATTTAAACAGTCACATTGACGTTACTATTTATAGGTTCAACAATAATTTAAAAGAGAAAAAGCGTTATGCTCGGCAACGTATCAGTTGCACCCTGAAACAGAGATAAGAAGTTTGCTGCCAGCTGGCTCTGGGTGGAGAAAGCTGCTTTCGTTTCCTCTGTCACTGGGCTCCTGAGACAGGGTAGATCTTCCATCCTGGCCACTGCCACAGCCTCGGGGCCAGAGGAACAGATGTGAAGAACATCCCTCCAAGGGCAGAGCCCCATCAGACGGCAACCTTTCCCTCAGACGGCTCCTCTCATGTCTGGCCCGTTGGCAAGGAGGTGGAGGGATGTGAGAAGCCAGCCATATGGCAGAGCACACTGCAGGTACCCAGCAGTTTCTCAGGCTTCACAGGTTACTTTTGGTGTGTCTGCTTCTGTAGGGCAGAGGAGGTTCTGACCTCTGCACAGAATCACACTAAAGCCCATGCCCAAGTGGGCAAGATTTAGATCCCTGAGTAGGCACCTTGAGAAAATGTTCATTTGACAGTCCTAGAATTTAATCTTAATGACGTCCGTGTATGCAGAAGGGGAACATTCTTTGTAGGCTGCACCCAGGACAGAACTCTGAACGAGAGAGAGAGAGAGAGAGAGAGAGAGAGAGAGAGAGAGAGAGAGGTGTTTTTCTCCCAGCCTAAGGCTTCCACACATAGTGGAAACACATTAGGCAATGTATCAGTCCCCACTGCTGAAATATAATCACGAAGGATCTTGCATTTCAAGCCAAAACAATTGTAAAATAAGAAACAAAAATGTTTGCATTTGTTTTATCAACTTAGGTAGCAAAGTCTTAGGAGAAGTTATATGACATAAAAAAACATCAGAAAATTTTAGAATCAGGTAGTAAGACTATGGCCCTTCTGCTAGAACAACATAGTCACATTTCACTTTGAAAAGAATTGTATCTTAGTCTTTGAGAATATCAGACATATATGAGGTGTGTTATGGTTATATATACCCTCTGCCAATTTTCAGTTCACTTCAGTCAGTCAACGTATCCCCATCCCAACCCCGTGTTTCTTATTTTATATATCCTATGCATCAAACCAGTACTTCTTATAAGCACACGACTCGGGAACACTTGTTTGAACATGGGAAGCCCTACCAGTGGCTATTGCCATTGATTAACAATAGTTCCTCAGCTAGAGATGGGGCCACATTAGCCTCTTTCCAGTCACGATGGAATGTCAATGAGCTTGACCTTCTGTGGGTCTTGCACAGGTAATGACAGCTGATGTGACTTTGTGATTACTATAGTCATGTCACACCCAGAAGACAGTATTCATGGCACTCCTCCTCGTCCTCTGGTTCTTGCATTCTTTTCTGTGATATTTTATGAACGATAATGGAGGAAAGAGTGATGGAGATGTTCCATTTCATGCTGAGTCCATACAACCACTTATTCTCAGCACTTTGACCAGCGATGAAGTGACTCTTCCTTTAGGTAGAGTAGATCCTGGAATTGACTGGTTCCTTTGTGAAGATGGAGAGGCGTGTACACCTTGAATCAAGTGGTGTTCAGTGGTAGCATTTTCATTTAATGGGCTAAATGTACCCAGGTTGAATGCACTATAATGTGCATCTAGCCAACTGCAACATTGCTAACCTAGACTTTGGAGACTGTTTATAGAGCTGCAATATAAAATACTGAATTTCATTTAAAAAGTACTACTGTTAAAAAGCAGATTGGCACCAATATTCTCATACCCACAGTGTAAGACCTTGCATGCAGCCCAAATTTTGAAATAAGTTCTGCTTTCTTTTTCAGTGACCACCATGCTATGGGAATTCTGGGATGCAGGATTTTCTTCTTAGGTTCTTATCTTCCTGAAGTTTTCTATCTTTTAATGTAGTACTACCCAGAACCTTTGAAGTTTTAACAAACTATTATTGGCATAGTCCCACAATCTTGGGTGACTTTAAAGGCACTCCAAACTTAGTGAAAGAAAAGCTTCTCTATGAAAAGTTTCTTGAGAAGACAGAGCAGCTTAAATCCAGCCTCAGCCCCCCTGCTGCCATGTTCCTTTGGAGAAAGGCAAGTGGAGCACAGCTGGATGTAGCAAATTATGACATGTATGTATCCATTATGACATGTATGTATCCATTATGACATGTATGTATCCATTATGACATGTATGTATCCATTATGAAATGCACAAAGAAAGTTACATACTGCTCCAATGGAAACCCTGTTGGATAGGTAGAACATTGAGGTTACTATTTATTACAAGAATACATCACGTCGGGGCTATCTTATTTAAAAAACAGTATCTAAATAGCAAAGCAACTCTAATACTAGATATTCTATTCTTATGAGATACATGAAGAAACTAGCAGTTTGCCCCAAGTCACATAAGCAGCCAGGGACCACGTAAACATTTGAGTCCTCATGGATCCAAATTACTTCACTCTATTGTCATCCTAGATCTGAAGCCAGATTTGATTCTTCTGAATTCTTTATTACCCTCTTCAGTCAGCAACTCTTTCAATGGAGACTTACCTGGCAAGGTCTCAACCATGAACCTCTTGAACTGTTCTCACATTTTCTCTATTTTCAGTCATGATAGCTCAGTGACCATACCCATTAATCTGTACCTAAATATTTAGTGCTATAGGATAAATGCTTTTTAAGTCAACTTGGTATTATCATTCCACAATTTTTTTTTCCAAAAGTCTCTTCTACATCCTCAATTACAGTTCTGTCTCATACTCTGGCAAATAAGTCTTATATTATGTGGATATAATTTAATCTCCTGCCTGGTATTTATATCACATTGTGAATCAGTTATACAAGAGAGGTGTGTGGAACAATGATTCCCAGCATTGGGAGCTTGCTGATGTCATTTCGGTAGAAACCCTTTTCCTACTATTTTCACCCAGAGGATTCAAATAATACCCTCCTTTAGGTTTCTGTCAAATGTTCCCTTCTCTGAATTTATTCTGCATGCTTTCAAAATCCACCTTCCATATTAGAGAAGAAAGTGGAAGAGATGAGGCCAATTGTGTCCTGATCTTTTCCAAAGAGTTTATACATTTTTATCTTATTAAATATTCATCATAAATTTGACAGGTCTAGCAACAATGTCTGAACAATATTATGATGAGGGAAATGCACTCAGAGAGATCAAGTTGCTTGTCCCATTTCCTAAGTTAGTATGCAATGGTGTGGTGATACCACTGAGTGCAGACTAACTTCTCTGTTCATATATATTTATTAGAGGAGTGATTACTTAATCTCTCCCCAGGTGCAGTTCCCCTGATATATATAATCCTTTAATATATTTACAGCCAAAAGTACAGATGTGTATCTGTATTTATCTTTCTACTTACAAAAGATCACACAAAACTTTGGTTTTAGCTTCTCTTGAACAATAGTTCACAAACAGATAGCTGAAGGTTGTATTCCCAATATCACTAACTAGTTTAGCCTACATATTGATAACTCTTCTCAAGGGGGCAGACTTCCTTTAGTTTGCCCAGCCTCCATGTTGCCAATTCTACACCATTCTATTCTAACGCCTATGTATTTGATATAATTTCCTCTTGGCATTCATATCTCTCTCTCATTTAATTCTGCAATTTTATTATTAGATTCTGGCACTGCACACCCTCCAAGAAATAAAATTTCAAAAGGGGTAATGCACAGAAGTACAAATGATTAGTTTCTTTAGAGGCTTTGGTTTGATTCTCAGTTTTAGTTCACTGTTTCTTGGTCAGTTCCCTTAATTCTGCTGTGTCTTCCCTTGCTCCTCAGAGTTCCTAGGTTAATTAGATAACGTGTATGGTATAGTAATGCAGAGAGCATGCCTGGGTCTAGCAAGTATTGGCTGTGAGGACAGCTGTCATTCATGACGTTTAACCACATTGATGTTATCTGTATTAGTATGAACAGAAGTATTAAAATGAGACAAATAACAATTAATGGTCTGCCTTAATATTGAATGGCTCACACAGAGCAATCTTTTTCTTTTCTTTCCCTCATTTTTCGCAAGAGAAAAAGTCAATCAGAAGCTGCTAGAGCAGAGAAAAGCAAATCACTTTGGCACCTGAACAACAAAGCAATGTTAGTTTATTTTCTTTGTAAGAAGTCATCTGTTCACAAACGTCTTTTATGAAATACCTGTCATAGTCCATTTTATTGAACGTTATTCACTGCGCGGTTTTTTTTGGCCTCAAGGTCATTCCATTATCAGTTCCTACATCACCTTCAGTATTGGAAATGGACTGGGGGAGTTGGAAAGGAAAACACACAGAGAAATACACAGCACACTCACAGGTGGACAGCTCAGATAATAAAGGGGATTGCAACCCATGGCAGGCGGAACTCAGATCTGTCCCTGCTGCACAAGAAACCAGCACTGGTGACACTTAGTGACAGATCTGGAAAGGCAGCTTGCCATCAAAGGTGCCCAGAGCTAGAAGCAGCTTCCAATCTTATCACCACATCTTATACAACATAACAAAATATGTTTCGAGTGTTGTCTCTGTTTTAATCTATTTTTCACTTTCTTTCAAAAAAAAGACAGAAAACAAACAGTAACCATAGAAAAACATATCCAAACACCTCTTCCAACCCCAAAGAACATCTCAGGAGTCCCAGCACATTGTGTGAATTGCCACCAGCATTTTTTTAATTTTTACAACTCTCTTCAGAATGGTCAGAATGGGGCTATACTACCTAAGATTTTGCATGAAGTATTAACTATCTTACAGAACTGTCTAAAAATAAATTTGGAAGCAGACAGTTCTTATGGTCTGCTCTATTTCTAAACATTCTTGTGCTGGTCAAACAACCAGAAAGGCTCTGTCCAAATCACTTCCAAAGATGTACAAGTGTGTTCAAAATCAGATCTCTCGTTCTGGACTTCAAGGTCAAGGAAAGAACGCCGAAGTTGCAGGCTTGACTCATTGGGGGCTTATGTTGTACACACACTCAAGTTCATCCATTCAGTAAACGTTTACTTAGATTTTAAGTTATGGTCTAACACGTATTCCTGTCATCGCACTTGATTTGTCCCTGTTTAGGATATCTTGAACGTAGATCGGTCACATGCAATTTATTATATTGTCAAATTATCTGTCTAAGGCTAGTTTCTTTAGTTCTATCATGAAGACGTGTTGAAGTTTGCTGCATACTGTTTCTACATCCTTTGAGATACTTTCTCAATTTTGGAAAAGAAAAATATATATTTAAATTTGTAAAGTAGGAGTGGCCTTTATATACAACAGATCTTTGCTTTCTAGTTAGTGTCAAAAATAGTCATATAGGCCAAGAACTCAGTGGTGAAACCGAGTTGGTGACCTATACATTAGCGAACAGGATAGGCTAGTGATCTTTTGACAGGAGATCAACTTCACAGCTTGAAGATGCATTTTATAATGAAAACATCCCTAAGAAGGTCTGTTCTTCAGTCCCTGAACACTTGATTGCTGGAGGGAAAGGAAATGCCGGTGCTGCAATCAAAACATGGACGTGACCCTTCAGGCGTTTCAAATAACAAAAGTTGCCTGGGAGTGTCTGGAATGTTGAAATGCATCCAAAATTTTAGTAAGGACAAAAATTCAGTTTATTTGTTTCTTTTGTTAGTGAACTGACTGTTTCTATATGGGGATACCGGGCCTGCATAAGGTAGCAAGTATCCTATCACTGTGATAGAGCTCCAGCCCCATTTGTGTTTCTAATCTTTATCTACTTTGTTCTAATTTGACAGCAACAGAAACCTAGAACCACTCACAGTCACCCTGTTCTTTGCAGGTTAGTACAGCGTTAATAGACATTGAGGTAGGTTATCTCCAACTGCTGCTAAAGACAGTGAGACTCCTAATTATTGCACTTAAGGAACGCAAACTTTTACAAACTGTGTTCGCATTCATCAGTGTGAGTGGGTTTTCATCAGACTTCATTTGGCAAGGCAACAGTGGCGGTTTATATGAGAATGGCCCCCAGTAGGCTCATATCTTTGAATACTTGGCCCCTAGCTGGTGGAATTATTTGGGAAGTATTAGGAGGTAATCCTAGTTGAAGAGGGTGTCACTGAGAGTGGGCTTTTATATTTCAAAAAACCATAAAATTTACCAGTCAGCACTTTCTGCCTCCTGGCTGTATTTCACGCCATGAGCTATCAGCTACCACTCCAGGGCCACACCCTCTTACCTAGTGCCATGTGCCCCACCATGATGGTCAAAAATTCCAACCCTCTGAAACCGTCAGTGCCAAATAAACTCTTTCTTCTTTAAGTTTCTCTAGTCATGATCTCTTATCATAGCAATGGAAAAGGTAGCTAGGATGCACCAAATAATGATTAATGACAGATGAATGACATCTATGCCTATATATATTTTTTCTTTTTAAAAATAAGCATAAGGGGAGTTTGATATAACAAAGAAGTAATAATAGTGCTGCATTCCTATAATACACGTCTCCATGCTTTATGGATCTGTTATGACTTTGTATGCTTTCAAACACGCTCACTTATCTTACATCAGTTTTCTTCTTTCAGTGTGAAGGATAAATGGATGCTGTGTATTGGACCTACTGCCTTTTCAATGCACATGTGTTCAAGTGAACATATTGTCGCTAAGATATGACCTAAATCATCAGGCCCTACAATTTTGTTTAACTAGTGACTGTATACAATCAAGCACATATACATGTATGTATTGATGTTTGTTGGCATATAAACTTTTCATTGCATTCCACAGTATCTAACATTGGAATATGCACTATGATTTTTGTAACATGAGTACAAATTGACAGCCTGCCAGCTGTGGGTGTAATTCCTTTGTCTTGCACACACGTGTGTTTGCACTATTATTAACAAACTTAGATCACTTTGATTTACGATGTTAAGTATTTGAGTTTGTATTAAATTTGGGCCCCTAATTGCCACTGAAAATGTCTTCAGAAAGATTACGTAGTACTCTGAAGTTCTCCTGAAATGAAAAGTTATTGTGTCTGCCAAAGAGTGTCTATCATACAGCTGGCATTGCAATTAGAGTCAGTAGAAACTGTCAAATTTCTGGGAATAGATAATGGTGTTTGCAGCCCTAGGAGAGGTTAGTGTGACCAATTTATGCATCGTGAAGGACTTCCCCTCAGGAACATAACATCTATCTGTCAAAAGCTCCAGCTGCCTTGCAAATGTTGCTGCTGTGCTTTCCATAATATAGAATCCGCTACAGAGATCTCAAAATGTCAAGCTCATTCAGATGTGGAAAAGCCCAGTTTTTAAGAACTCAAAAGTCCTGAAATTATTATATCAGCCTAAAATATGGCCAAGTGTTTTTGATGACAGAGACGCTTATGGCAAGCAGAAGGTTGGCACTAGGACAGTGCGCACACTTCTTGGTGGCTAAAAGTGATTTGTGCTTAAACCTTTATAGGCTTGATACAAAAAAGACATTCAACCCAAAAGTTTGCTGTTCATGTGACAGATGAGTGCTGTTATCATTCCGTAGATAAACGTATACCTATTACTCCGTTTTATAAGAACCCTGCTAATTTCATAGCTAATACTTCGTCTGTAAGCACTGGTTACTTTGCATAATCACTGATACCTTAGATGCAAGCAAATGAAGTTTTCAATAGGAACACTGAATCCATGGCAGAAAAATGAGTGGGCAATTAGAAAAGAGAAGGGGAAAGAAAGAAGAGAGGAAGGGCAGAGGCTAGGGAAGAGGGAAGCTTCATAAATTTCTTCTTTTACATATATAGTTTTAATTAGGACACTTTTTTTCCATAGGGTATATTTTGATTGATTTTCCCCTCTGCCAACTCACTTTTTTAAGAAACTCACCATAACTCTATTGAAATTATTTCAGCCAATTTTGTTAAATTCACAATACTATCTATATGAGACACACGGTAGTTATCCATTAAGATCTCGGACATGGGCTACATAGGTAGACACACAATACTATCCAGAGTGAGCTGGCCATCGTTTAGGAGACATTCACTGTTTGGCTCGAGGGGAAGCCTAGACCTAAAGAGTTGACTCTGGAGATGACTAGTGAAAGAAGAATGTGTATACCACACACTTGTACCATTCTCAAGGCTGGGGGCAACCACCATTGCTGCTAGAATAAGTTAAGCTGACCCCAATAGCAAGACTTCTCAGTGAAGCCTGTGTTTTGCTCTCCCTGGCCATGTCGGCCACAGTAAGAGCAGACACTTGTTTGATGCCAGGAAATCTTGCAGGTACACAATGATTTTATGGACTTTGATGCAACTATTCCTGATTTACTGATGACATTCTGTGATATGAAATTGGAATCATGTATTTTAGGTAGTAGGTAGCAGAGCTTTCCTTCTTGACTGCATTTCTAGCCATGTTCTTGGTAGTAGTAGCGCATTGTCTACAAATGCTTTTACAATCTTTAAAACTATTGATGACTCCAAAAGGTTATGGTTGATATGAGTTACATCAATGAATATTTTTGGCATTAGACACTAAAACTGAGACCTTAAGAATAATTTAATATATTATAAAATATTAAAATGACTATGTCAACATAAAACTGTTCCACAACAAACAGGCAAAATTCATAACATGATAGTTTTCTGAATAGAGTCCCTTAATATATAATTTATGCTCTCTTTGATTTTATGAAAAGTGTTTGGATTAATTCTTGTCAACTGAACTCTCATATCTGCCTGTGTGTTTAATTTGGTTTTATATACATATTTTCACTGAAGTATATGAAGAAAATATAGCCACACAGATATATCTAATTTGAAAATTAAAGGTTCTTTTAATAGCTCTTTCAGATAATTGATAAGGCATGAAACTTGACAAGTGGAGCTCTTAAAGGTTAGTGGCACTGTGAAACTGAAAAACATGTCAATATATTTTTATGTTACATCCATTGATCTATTCTGTATATTGATGAGTGTTTCATCTATGCTAGATTTTTATGTTATACATAAGACATTTGGAGAAAAAGCAATTCATTATTTATTCAGATATCCCAGATGTTGATACAGCTCATTATACAATATTCCAAAAACCAGGGCTTTACTCATATCACCCCTGGTATGAGCACAGGTATCTGTTAGTATTGGGGAGGTATCAGCCCAGTGTGCTAAGTACAAGCTTCTTAAAACTCTAGATTCTTCTTGGAAGCTTGTATTGCATCTTTTGAAACAAAGGTTTTTCTTGAAGTGACAGGTGCATTTCTTCCACCAAGAGCCAACTGCAAACAATCAGAATTTTATTTGTCTATTCTTATTTCAAATAAAAATGATGTCCAGTGAACAAGTGGCTAGTTTATCTCATAACTTAAGAGTCACATCGTTATTAAGGGTGAGCTTCTTTACTTCAGACAAGAGCATTGTATCGTGTCTGTTCTAGAGTTTGATAAAATTGAGGTACTCCTAGCTCATCAAGAATGTTGCCGTTATTTAACTGGAAATAATCCAGAGGAGCACAGTGACATCACAGCTTCACTACCCTGATTTATAGTGCAGGTCATCAACTTTGCTTGCCTCTAATTTTGCATAATTAGTTCAAATGTCATCATAGCTTAAAAGGAAAATAACTGCTCAGCACTAAATGAAAATAGTCTTGACCTCATTGACTCCCTACATTGGGACTCTCAGAAGCATGTGACATACACTTTAATATGCTCCAACTAAGTGTAAACACATACCATATTTACCTTCTTGTAAATATTTCTGCTTTAAGTCTTAAAGTGAAAGCCACAATTCATTATTTTTCTTTAATTAATTTTGACCGTGGGTCACAGTATTTCAAGATGGCTTCAAATTAATTATGTGATGAAAGAATTTCTGATCTTGGCCTCTACCTCCCTAGTACTAGAATTATGAAAATGCACCAGCATATACAGTTTGGGGACTGAATTTAGGGCTTCGGGCATGCTAGGCAAGCACTCTACCAATTGAGATACATCTCTAGCCTCAACTCAAGGATTTTAGGTGATATTGTTTAAAAGGAACCTCTAAGTGGTAAAATTATGAATCAAAACTAACCATGCCACATGTATAATCTTCCCAACATTAATTACAAATAAATTATTAAGAAAAAGCACTTGAAAGACTTGCTGTGAGATATGGGTTAGTTCATAAAGGCCTACAAAATAGAATATTTATGATTTAAATGGTTTCTCTTTTTACCTATATGGCAAATTATACTTGGAATTTATAGGATGGAATGTGTGTCCAACAAGTCATTTTAAGTAGTTTAAGACATTGGGGCAAAACTAAGTATTTATGGATGCAAAAGGAATTAGTTTCTGTGGTACATATAAATAATAAATGATATTAGGAATCTTAATAGTTTTTGCTTACTTGCTTTCCTAGTTTATCTGATTTTTATCCTGCAGCATATGTGTGATTTATTTCCAAAAAAGACATCAAGCATTAAATTATCTCCACTGTGTGGGTAGCAAGGAAATTAGAGCCCAAACACAAGTCTCCTGAAAGCCCAATCCTGAATAAAGGGTATCAAAGTCTCATGTCATCTCTCAAATCTTCACCTTCTAGAACTGAAAGAAAAAAACATGCAGTGATACTAAGTATAAAGACTTCATAAAACCAGAAAAGTCAGCTCTTCCTTGCAAGAAAGGATGAAGCTGACTATTACACACCTAATTAACAATTGCAAAGAAGTGAATTAAGAGCTTTTTTGAATGAAGTTTGGCAGCCAGTGCTATGGAGTCCCTTTGTAGATGTGGGGCTTGATGGGGAGCTCAATGAGAGTAAACAACTGAGCTGTGGGGTGCAAGAATCTCACAAGGGTGGGCTGGAACATATAAAAATAGTCAGAAGCCAGCAGCAGGGGGTGGTGACTCCCCTGTACCCGTATCTTGTAAACCCTTTGAGCAAGAGCACCAGAAAACTCAATTCTGAATTTTCAGTTGGCAGACTGCTCAAGCATATGGAAAGCCTTCAATATGTGCTTGCTTTTTTTTTAAACAAAATTGAGCAGGGATTAAAAATGGGTAATAAGAAAAGGTAACCAATATATTTGAGCATTGCTATTTTTTAAACCTTCTCCTGATCATGTATCAAGCTGCTATAAATCACCTAATGCCCAAAGAGCTACTTGTTAGAGTAAGAAACAGCATCTGATGATGCTGATGCATCTTAAAACTTTTCATCACTGAGGTAAACTATACACCTGTGTTTACAGATTGTAAGAAATGTCTTTTCATGGAGGTTTTGAATTCTTTCTTCATACTAAAGACAATACATTTACAAGTTAATCATACATGTACAAATATAAGTATATATTTATGTATGGACATATGTGTGTGGATATGCTTAAATACTCTTATTTATTATATTTATATTTACAAATTTATATGCACACTCACATATATTAACTTTATTCAATACAAAAAGAATTGCTTTGTTCTATATAGCCCCTAAGCTCCAATGTGTATAACTAAAGTAGGGTTTATTCCACATTAAATAAAAACTAAAATCAAACTGTGTAAACCAATGACAGGGACACTCCATGGTATGAATAGGTTATATTGTATGCATGAGAGAGAGAACAACCAGGGGCATCTGGAAGAGTCCAGAGCAGAGACTAGAAAAAGCAGATTGAACATAGCCGGGGCTGTCTGCGAGAGATGGGAGAATAACAGGGGACAAAGAGTAGAGAAAGCATAGTGAGAATAGTAAGTGGAGGAGCCGGGAACAGAGGGATAGCTAAGTTCTAAGAAGGGTGAGTCTCTGAGCAAATGTTCTTGTGATATGATTGAGCATCCTTTGGGTATATGCCCAAGAGTGGTATTGCTGGGTCCTGAGGTAGGTTGATTCCCAATTTTCTGAGATTCAGATCCCCCTGGAAAGGGGAAATAGACAAGATCTCCTGGTAAAATTGGGAGCACGGGGGTGGGAGGAGAAGGAAGGGCAGACGGGGAAGAGGGGAGAGAAGTGGAGGGGAGAAGAGAACTTGAGGGAATGGGATAGTCAAGATGGGGGAAGGACAGAGATGGAGAGC
>LOJH01019326.1:9910-21284 GCA_001685095.1 Ellobius talpinus | reverse complement strand
AACCACATGGTGGCTCACAACCATTTGTAATGAGGTCTGGTGCCCTCTTCTGGAGTGCGGGTATACACACAGACAGAATATTGTATACATAATAAATAAATATAAAAAATAAATAAAAATGTAAATAGAAATTCTTTCGTATAGATGTTAAAAACCTATAATTAATCATGAAAGAGGAGGTGTCTATGAGTACCACACCCTCAGTGTCTCGGCCTCTGCAGCTCAGGCCGTCGCTTCTGCTTTGGTAACTTAGGTCTAATGGAATGGAAACAATCAGCTCTCTAATATTTTTTTAGAGCATCAATTATTTGGTGGTTTTACTGTTGCTTCAATAGATCAAAAGTTAGATGGATCCTGTAATGTATCTACCACTACTGTAACATCTACAAGTTCTAAACCTTTTAAATTTAAAGTAGAATCATTAGCTGGCTCTTCAGATCATGTCCTATTAAAGTTGGTGCATATCGTACATTCACTTTACTATGGTTAGTACGTGTAGTCCTCTTCTACATCCCAAAATGCAGATAAACACCGAAATCAAGCCTTAACATTGTCCCCAATTTGAGTATACCACCGTACAAGAAATATTACCTTTCAGATACTTGTCATCATTTGGACGTGAACTCTTCCCTATTCAAGAAAGCAAATTCCACCTCTAAAACTACAGTGCCTTCTGAGGTACTGGGAGAAATGATTTGATCATAAATTATGTAACAATGAGAACAAGACGTTCTAAAGTCATTACTAAAAAAATGCTCTATTTTTGCTTCCCCTAAAAATATTCAGAGTAGTTAGATTAATACTAACATAAAAGAAAGCATAAATATTTAAAATAAAGATGTAAAAAACAATAAATATATAATAAAAACAGAGTAAGTTTATTTTTTCTCAGTGCCAGTTAATAATGTTAATCAAGGATGTAAGTTTGTATTCATTGTTAAAATGAGCACATCACTAATAAGGGTGTCTGTTGCACCATCTTGTTACTCAGTTTTCTCTGTGTCACTGACCTTGCAATGGCTACAGTGAGATCCAACATGTGACACAATAATACACAGTCAGATCATACAGAAAACGGGGCTAACCTCAACCAAGGTAACCAGACTCAGCAGCTCGTTTGCTACCAAAACTTTTAAAAATTTCAAAATTTCTCCCTATTTGCAATGTATTTTCACAAGAAAAAAGATGCTTACTTTTGGCAACGATCCAGATTATGTGAAAAATTTTAAAAGACAGCCAGACAAGATCATGAAATGTTTGCTTTTCTTCGTGGGCAACTCTTTTGGTATAGAGTTTAGAATTTTTTGCCAACATACTGCGCCATGAAGACGCACATCTTTGGTTAGTATACTACTGAGAGCACTCCTACCTACCAGTGTTCTGTACAAACATGCCTTGGCTTTAGCGACTATGCAAAGCTACTCATGCCAATTTCTAAGTGATTATAGCATTTCCATTATATTACGTCATTAAAAATGCTAAACAAAATGCAATTTGTTATCTTCAGTTTACCTTTTAATACTTATTTGGCATGTCAAAGCTCCAGTTTCCCACGTAATGACTTTGAAATAAGAGTATTAATCTGTTCGCTGGCTTATTCTATATGCAGGTTTTCTTAGGAGGGAAGTACTAAAAATGAATTGTATAAAAACCAGAAATCAATGGGATTATGTTTTGCGAAGTGAAGAAGCCTGAGATCCTGGGAATAGCATTTAGGATGGGCCTTCTTGTGCAGTTGTTACAGGACAGGAGCTGGAAGGGTCACAGATAAAAAGAGAAGAAACAAAGAGACAGAGAGACAAAGAAACGCAGATGGACCAAGGACGACTGCTGGGTCTTTTGTGAAGAAATCACACGTGAGATAGGGAACCGCCGCAGAAGCATTAATATGTCCACAATGGCAAAATCTCTCAGTCTGATTACTTTCCTAACGGCCTGTCTTCTAACACCGCTCTACTAAGGACTGAAATCTCAACACACATGCTTCAAGGGAACACTAAAACCTTCACAAGAAGATTAACGAAAATCATAATCTGCGTTTGTTGGTATCCTGTTTTCACAGGATAGTGAAAGTAACCGACTAATACATAAGTTTGAAGCAAAACATTTGATCTAGCATTTTGTAAAGCTTTAGGCTTACTAAATTAACAAGCTATAAGGGGAAATCAAAGTGTGTGTGTGTGGCTCCATGTCTGTAATGTTATCACTTTGAAGGCTAAATTAGAGGGCTCATGTATGTTTAAAACCACTCTGAACTACATAGCAGAAATTTTCACAAATTCAAACAAAGCCACAAAATAGCACAATGGCACTATGTTCTTGTTATGGGTTGGATATGATGTGTTCGCCCCTAAATTTCAGGGGGGGCTATTGAGAAGCCCCTGGGGCATATAGGGGTTAGCCTCACACGTGGATTACTAGTCTGATGTTTTCGTATCTGAGTTGCTATTAGAAGGTGGAGCCTCATTGTAGGAGACGGGTCAGTGAGAATGCCTTTCAACAGCGCACTGTGCCGCCCACTCCTTTCTCTGGTACATTCTGCTGTTGTGGAGAGCGGAGTCATCTGCCACGGGTTTCCACTGCCTCAGGCATGAAGCAATGGATGCAGCTGATCTTAGACTGAAAACTATGATGAAAATAAGTCTTCCTTCCTTTAAAACATTTTTCCAGGCATTTTGTCACAATGATGGAAAGATAACGATCGCAATTCTGTATCAAGGGAACCCTCAGTGGTGGGAGAAATGGATCAGTGCATGAGACCACTTGATGCTTTTGCAGAGGACCAGGCTGCAACCAATTTACCTCGAGTTCCAGGAGCTCAGACGCCTCCTTCTGGGCTCTGAAGGTACTAGCATGCACATTTGCATACTCACACACAAACACACAGGCACACTCAGATGCAGACACACACCTAAACATGTAAATACTACCCGCGCAATCTATTTAGTGATATGCTTTTTACTACTGATAATGAATATTTAATTTTACTTTTCCTTCCTTTGTAAAGCCATTTTTCCTCTTTTCGGGTGTACAAGTATGTGATGTCCACACGTGTGTATGCATGCTTATATGTGTGTGGTCTCACAGGGCATATGTATGTATGTGTACTTGTATGCCCATTTATATAGATGTGCAAGGCTGATTCGGTCTCTTTTGAGACAAGGTCTGCCATTCACTCTGAGCTTCCCCAGAGATCCTCTATTTTTTGCTTCCTAAGGCTGGATTCACCAGGAGGCTGCATGACAAGTGCTTTAACTGCTGGGCCATATCCCTCGTTCCTACTCCATCCTTCTTAATGATACTTTTTATTTGAGAGCCATTATGGCTTAAACATTGCAGTTAAAAGCAAACAGGTGTTTCCATCTTTGGTCTAGATGTTTATGAGCATATCACTGATGTCAAGCTCATTGGGTCGCCATTTCTACATGAGAAAAGTATTGTAGGTTTTCATACTGAACTCTAAGCCTGTTTTTAGGACCTGGGCTTTCGTGATAAATTTGAAAATAGAAAATAGAACAAGTAAAGTCAATTGGGGGCATATCTCACACAAAGAAAGTAGTTAAATAAAGGAGACTTGTAATATGCATATAGAAGTGCGTATTTTTGGCGAGCTATATTAGTCCACTGGGTCTCAAACAAGGCAGGAATAATACTGAAGGCTATTAATCATTCCATTTTCACAGCACTTCACCAGCAGGAATTTATTTAGCACAACCACTTGCATTATTTTGACAGATTAGAAAAAAAGTTCTGTCTAATTGGCCTTCAAACTCCCACTTCCACCAGGACGGTGTGCTAATCCATTATTATTTCACAAGATACATGCTGTGCGGCCCACGGTGAACAGCGCCTCGCTTCATATCTGCTAACGAAGCAACAATGTGCCATCCACACAGCCCCTTTAAGAAAAGAGAAATGGAATGAATCTCCAGCAGTATTCACCATGCGAGGGGAGTCATGACGTCTCACAACTGATAGGGTTTTGAGGGCTTCAACTAGAGCTACAAATGCAGCCTAAATGCCCTCCTTCATCCCATCTTCTCCAAGGAAACCGATCGAGCTCTATCGCTGAAAATGTCTAAAGGCTAGATTCTGTGGAGTCAGGCTAGACTAAAATGGAAGTAGGAATTAAAATCTGAATAGGAAAATTACCCTGGTGGTATGGATCTCCTCCCTTCCAAGGCCACAAAGTATCCTTGCTTACATTTAAGCAACTGTGTTGGCTGGTGCTGGCTAGACTAGCAATCTTGTTGAGTAGCATTTTCTGGGTTTCAGCGACAGTTTCCTCTGTCACTATGGACAGACTTCTTTCTTTTACCGCCTACATCTTCTCACCTTGTCTTGTATTTGATTCATCAAAAGAGAAACAGTCATTGGGTAACTCTGAATATTCCCAGACACCAGCCTTCCCTGCCACTGTGGATAACCAGCGTCACCACTGAAGCTGGTATCCAATACGCGTGATCTCCCCTACGCCATCAGTTTCTTCCTCTCGCTGGATCAACATAAAAATTTCAACATAAAAGACATTTTTCTGCTCTTGCATCTCATTTCTTTTTTTCAGGGATGTCTCAAAAGACACCCTTAGCAAAAGCTCTACTCATAATATTTCATCTACCATACCTACAAAATTAACAGGATGCTGATATTGTTCATGGTCAGTATTTTCTGTTTTTCTAAAAGACTGTGATCCCTTCCTTTTTTACTGTTATTTGCACTGCTCCTTGGGAACAGGGCTTCACTATATATAGCTCAGTCTAGCTTTAAATTCAGAGTCCTCCTGCCTAAGGGACAATACATCTGGAGTGAAAGTCATGTGACATCTTGTCCAGCTAAAACCCTGGGTTTTTTTTTTATAAAGTATTTTGTTCTAGCAACAGCAATCAGACTAACACATTAGCTTTTGAACATCCTCCCATTTGAAAAACAATAAGGAATTCACGACTCCTTCAACTTTATCTCTTTCAAACTGATTGTGGCATACAATTTGAAGAAATTCTCTCTGTGTATCACAAATCCATTCTTCATGTCCATTCACATTTTAGCACACTGCAATCTCGTTTTTTCCTACCATGAACTTCACTGAAATGGAACTGTCTTAGTTTGGCTTCTGTTGCTGGGAGAAGCCACCATGAGCAAAAGCAGATTGGGAAGGAAAAGTGTTGTTAGGCTTACTGATGTCCATCCCGAGGTGGTCAGGACAGGAACTCTAACAGGATCAGGAGCAACAGCAGAAGCCATGAAGAAAGCTGCTCACTGACTTGCTCCTATTGGCTGAACTACTTTCTTATAAAGCCCAGACCCACCTGCTCATGAACGGCACTGTCCACAGTGGGCTGAGCACACATCAATTAACATTGAAGAAAATGTCCCACCAACAAGCCCACAGCCCATTCTGAAGGGAGCAGTTCCTCAATGGGGATTTCCAGTTCTCAGGTGACTGTAGTGTGTCTCTTGGTAATAACCACTAACCAGGTCATACAGATTCCAGAGAATTTGGCAGCTTCCATATCATTAAGTAAAAACCTGACACTTTGCTCTAGTCAGGAGACACACCTAGATGAATTCTTTACCCATTGCTATTTTGTATTTCTAGAATGCAGGATGAACCTAGGTCCAAGACTTTTCTTGCTTCTACTGAATGCTATTTGAACTTTTGCAATAGATATTCATAAAATCCAAACATAAATTTCCTTCATATGGAGAGTTTTAATCAGATGGTTAGCTGCTCAGAGAAAAAGCTCTCCTTTTTTTTAAAAAAAAAGAATATGTTCATTTTATTTTATTTTGCTCTGGGCAGACAGACCTCAGATTTCTCTCTTCAAAAGCCAGCTAATTAAATTAACGAAGAGAGTCTGGAAATAAAATTTCATACTGTCATATTTAAAGAATGTTTATGCACTTGAAACAGCAGATTAAAAAATATTCTTGAGCCCTAAGGAATTAATTAAAAGTGAATTAGAATAATAACTACCAGGGCTAGATAGGTCTTGTTGGACAAGATATTTTTATATTAAAATAATTAGTTACATTCTAATACTTCTATTATATACATTAGGGTATAGTGATTCTCATTGCTCATTTGTAAGTAAAACATTTTCTAACTAAATTAAATCATTAGCTCATTAAAAATTCTTATTGAGTAAAAAATTTAATAAAAATACTTTGAGATATGTCTTTGTAAAAACATCTTAAAGAAACAGTATTGCCATCAAAAAAGACCAGTCCAACCAAAACTTGATTTTTAATATTGATCTACCACTCTTGATAAGTCTGTTAGATAATGACTTTGGTCTAAGCTTCCTAGCAATAAAGAGAATTTACCCTTGTATTATATATTTGATATGGAGGAACAAGCTTATTTTTTATCCTGTACCCATTTTTGTAGTACCAGAAACTGAACTCAAGATCTTACATATGTCAACAAGCCCTCTATCCAATCTACATTCCCAGGCTTCATTTTTTAATTCTTTTTCCTTTTTTGAGCTTGGATCTCACTATGGAGCTCTGGATGCCCAGGAACTTGCTGCATAGACCAGGCTGCCCTGGAACTCAAAGAGACTCTTCTGCCCCTGCTTCTGAAGTGCTAGGCTCAAAATTGTGCATCAATGTGCTCAGTCACATTCTTTAAACTGTGTTTCAGCTATGAAGTTTATCACATGTCCTGGCAAATTTTTCTGTAAACTTGATATTTTCCATTTTATTTTAAATTTATTCTCTTGAGAATTTCATATATGAATACTGACTGTATTTACATAATTTAAGCTCTTTTCCTTCCCCTTTCAACTTTTCCTATGTTCCTCATCTCAAATTCATGACCTCTTTTTAATTATCATTGTTAAACACACACATGTGCACACACACGCATGCACACACATACGTACTGTGCACCATATGTATATGTTCACATGTACATGTGCTTAGGGTCAGCCAGTTAGAACTGAATAACATGTGAGGGGGTTCATCCCTGGAGAAATGGATTCTCCCTCTCTCAGTAGCTGTTGATTGCCTGTAGCTCTTCAGCTAGAGGTATGACCTGGTGAAATACCCCTCACTCACACTGGCATGTCAACTAGAGGTGCCATTATTCAGGTCTGGTTTAGGCACCCATATGGTTGCTAGATTACTGATGGTGCGGCTTCCCTGTGATGCCCAGAAAATACTATCTAGGGACAGATATCCTGGTCTTACAATCTTCTCATCTTTTCTGCAAATTCCCCTGAATCTGAAGCAAAGGGATTTGCACTGTAGACACATCAATGGGGGCTGGGCATCCCATGGTCATTTATTCTCTGCCTTTTGACCTTTATTATCTTTGTAATCTTCTTCATCTATTGTATGCCTATGTGTAGATATGAGGAATTCCTTAACTTTTAATGTAAGAAGTAATACCAAATCATCACAAGGTGGCTAAGAGGATATGAAATAATGTCATTAAGCTTCATAATTGTATATAGACATCATGTCTATTTATTATCTATTTACATAGATAAGAGAAAATTGTATTTATGTTTCAGTGTGTAACATAATTTTTTATGTTTTTATAGTCCTTTTTCTTTAAAGGACTATAAAATATTACAAATATTTATTTGGATTAAGAAAATGATTGCTGTTGACTCAAAAGATTGATACTCAGAGAAGAATCCAAACAGAGAAGAAAATGAGAATATTCTTGAGAAGTATGTTGATAAATCAAATGTGACAAGGTTGCAATATAGTGTTATGAATAGGATTTCCCCAGAATTAAAAATTTTGGTGCGGCTGGGAATAGTGGTGCACACCTTTAATTTAATCCCAGCACTCATAAAGCAGAGACATGAGTTCTCTGTGAGTTCATGGCCAGTCAAGGCTATATAGTGAGACCATGTGTCAATTTTTAAAAGTATTTATTTACTTTTATTATAACAGGGTCTCATGTAACCCAAGCAGGACTTGAGATTGTAATCTTCTTATCTCATCATCCAAAGTGATAAAATCAAAGAATGTGATACCATATCAACTTATTTTTATTTCTTGGTTTTCCTTCCTTCCTTCCTTCCTTCCTTCCTTCTCTCTTTCTCTCTCTGTCTATTTTCTTTTCTTCTTGTCATTGTTTTTGAGATAGGATTTTGCTAGACATTGTTCAAGCTAGTGTTGAGATCTCGGCTCAAAATATACTTCTGCTTCAACCATCCAAGGAGCAATACCACAGGTGAGCATTTGTACCCCAGCTAAAAGTTTCCTCTTTAAAAATTACTGTTAAAAACTTAAAGGCACACGCCAGAATGAAATATTCATGTTTTAGCTCCCCAGTGAAAGACTGGTCAGTGGATATACAAAGAACTCATATGTTTCAACACTGAGAAGGCAAATAACTCAAGGGTTCAATGTCAATAGGCCTCAGAGAAAATGAATCACAACTCTAAACCAGAACTTTCAGAACTGGCTAAAATTTAAAACTGGAAATACCAAGTGATGGTATGGTTAGGGTATTTAAAAAATGGAAAACAAAACAAAACATGCAGACACTGTTGATGGGAACGCATCTTTGATACACTGTTAGTGGGAATGCAAAGTCACTCACTCACAATACAGTTGCACCCAGCAATTCATCTTACAAGGTACTCAAAGGTAATGACACTGCACAGTTCTCCAAAGAAATGAGAATAAAGTGTTGATAAGCACGTGTGCATGGCTATTCCTAGCACCTTTAGCTACAAATGCCAAACACTAGGAAGAAAGGAAATGCTAAAAGTAAGTGCATGGAGTGTGGTACATCCATGTCGGAAATAAGACTCAGAAGTACAAACGCATGAGTTATTGTTGGGCATCATAGCCTGAACACCATTGTGCTAGCAGAAATAATCCAGACACAAAGATGGTGAACTATTTGGTTTTATCATGACCTAGAAAGAACTAAAACATTATATATGGCCTTGAATCCAATGCCTTATTTGTTTGATGCTAATTCTGCTGTGATTGACTTTAAATCTGTAAGAGAGATTTTGGAGGTGATGAAATAGTTTGTGCCTTGACTGCAGTAATGACAACAGGAACTTTGAAAGTGGGTGTAAGTTATTGCTTGTGAACTGTTTATTAATAAAATTGTCCTACATGTAAATATAAAGCAGAATGGAATGAGATGCCATAATCTGGGATATGTTTTCTATACACAAACTTATAAAAATATAAGTTAGCATGCAGACAATAAGAAACAAACAAAAATAACCTAGTTTTTAAAAATGGGTCAGTGAAACTAACAGGCATTTCCTGAGCCAGAAAACAAGAACTGTCTAAATGACATGTCTAAATGAGGGCTCCAGCCAAATGGGGACATACTATTCAGAAGCCTCTTAGACGGGCAAGCACTACTGGACATATATCAATCACTAGGATAGCAAACTGGTAAAGTAACTCTGCAAATTGTTTATTCCTCTTGTTGAAAATGCTAATACCTGAAGAGTTTCTCTCCTAAATGGATACCATGGACAAAGTATAAGAATATCATAGAAGCACTGTTCATAACAAAAACATGAAAAACAGCACAAATGTCTATTGAAGAAAAGGGAGTTGAATATTTCCATAGTGACAACAAAAAAATGAACTATAACTACACATGGCAACATAAATGAGTCTTTGCATATTTCAATTAAAAGATGACATGTTATGAATAGGTTTTATAAAGACAGTTTTACATTCATCCATTTTTAGAATATGTATAATGTAAAGCAAAGCCATTTTTGTCTTGTTTGGTTTTGTTTTAATTATTTGCAACATATTTCTTGGAATTTTTAAATTGAAAATCAAAATTTTATACAATATATTCTGCTCTCAGTTTCTCCTCCCTCAACTCCCAGATCCTCCCACCTCCCCACCCACCCAACTCCATTCTGTCTTTCTCTCTTTAGAAAACAAACAAGCCAGAATAGACAAGCCAACAAAGAAAAAGTACAACACACACACACACACACACACTACATAAAAATACAAAATCTTTCCTCCTTCTCCTTAAAGCTCTTGAGGGAGGGGTTTGATGAAGGCATTCCATTTAGGATTCCAAAGTCTCTCACTCTCTGCACATTGTCCAGTTATGGGTATCTGTGTTTGTTTCCATCCACTGCAACAGGAAGCCTCCCTGATGAAGGCTGAGTACTCGCTAACTGACATATAGGTATAACAAGATGTCCTTACGGGCCATTTTACTGCTGTGTTCCTTTAGAAGAACAATAGTATTCTGTTTTCCCCTAGGTCCGTGGCCTATCTACTCTCAGGTTCTTGGCTATCTGAGTGGTCAGGCATGGGTTTCATCTTGTGGATAGGGCCTTAAATACATCAGAGAGCAGTGGATTACTTCCCCAGTGTGTGCCACTATTGCACCAGCATAATGTGCTGGTGAGTCACCATTGTAGACTATAGGGTTTGTGGCTGGGTGTGGGGTTACCTTTCTTCTGTAGTATCATGAAGATACTTCCAGTACCATGACCACTAGGCAGTAGCAGTGAAGGCTGTAGTTAGGCATGAGTTCTACTTCTCCACGTTCAATGAGATATGGAAGTATTGTCTTCAGCAATAGGGCCTTAACTTCATAGCCTTGGTATGAGCCTAAGTTGTTTCGGGGTTTCCATGTGACCTCTTTCACCAGCAACTCAAGATCCAACTATAATCTTGAGTATATACATGATGAACTGTAAATCCTACTACAGAGACATTTGTTCATTTATGTTCATTGCTACTCTATTCATAATAGCCAGAAATTTTGAACAGCTTATATGGTCATCAGCAAGTGAGTGGATAATGAGAATGTGGTATATTTGCACAATGAAATACTACTCAACTGTCAAAACCAGAGAAATTATGATACTTGCAGTTAAGTGGGTAAAGGTATAAAAAACATCCTGAATGAGGTAACCCAGACCCTAAAAGATGAATACTATATTATTTTCTTGGATGTTGCTATTATAATACATGGATGTTGTCTGTTAAGCCTCCCATAGGCATGCTACAATCTGTATGACTACAGAGGTTAGATTCAGAGTAAGGAGTAGGGTAGGAGGGAGGAGCTCCCAAGTTAGGAGGAATAGAATATATAGTTAGAGAGTGACAGGCAGGGGGCTGGTGAGAGAGGATTAAATGGGAAGGTGGAGGAAAGAAGCAGAAAGGTAAGAATTATGGGAGGGACAACTAACACTCGAGTCCATTCGTGACATCATGTGGAAATTAACTACTGCGGAAGTTTCGTGTGTGTGTGTGTGTGTGTGTGTGTGTGTGTGTATGGAATTATGGGAGGGACAACTAACACTCGAGTCCATTCGTGAGATCATGTGGAAACTAACTACTGCGGAAGTTTCGTGTGTGTGTGTGTGTGTGTGTGTGTGTGTGTGTGTGTGTGTGTGTG
>LOJH01019325.1:4535-25503 GCA_001685095.1 Ellobius talpinus | reverse complement strand
TGACAATGAGACACATCAGCTCCTGGCAGCACCAATAACTTCAAGAAGAAGATGGGTATTAAAGATGCTCCTTATGGCATTTGCTAGCCATTTGGGCAAGAAACTGTTCTTTTCTTGACTGCTTGATGTTGTGCTGTATAAACTCAACATAGAGAAATGACTGATGAACTTGCCTAAAGGTGAGACCACCGTTCTTTGAGTTCCTGCTTCCATGAAAGAACAAAAAGAATCTGCCAGACATTCCGCAGGACACAGAAGAAAGTGACTGACACACTGCCAATATAGGCAGAACTGTCTTTGAAATTTTCTGCTTAATGGAAAAGTCTGCCAGATTCTATGGGCCAGCGCCTCAACAATGAAGAAGAATTTTGGGTGACTGTCCAGGAATTGAGATGTCTCGGTCAATTCTAGAGTTTTGGAAGTCGCTTATGATGCACTTCCTGTTAACTTAGGTAATATTATATTCTTCTGGAGTCTTTATTGGGGTTGAAAAATGGATAGTTATAGTTTTCCTTAGTTATGATCAAAGATAAAGTATATATAAATATTGTAACTATAATTCTTACTTGTTACCTGTTTTGTTAAATGTAATTTTACTATGTTAAAGTTAAAACTTTCCTTTTTATTTAAACAGAAGAGGGGAAATGATGTTGGGAGGTACTTTTGTCTATGTGTTGCTTTTATTAGTTAATGAATAAAGAATCTGTCTTGGCCTAATAGGACAGAGTAGAGCTAGGTGGGGAAAACTAAACTGAATGCTGGGAGAAAGAAGGTGGAGCACGCAGATGCCATGTAGCTCCACCTGAGACAGATGCTAGAACTTTACCTGGTAAGCTACAGCCTCGTGGTGATACACACATTAATGGAGATGGGTTCAATTAATATGTAAGAGCTAGCTAAAAAGAAGCTAGAGTTAATAGGCCATGTTATGGTTTTCATCTCTTTAAGAGACAAGCCACGCCCACTCGCGGCACTGCCCCCCTCTTAGCTTATTTGGCTGCGCAAGTGCTCCCCTTCCTCCGCTCCCTTCCCTCGCTATCTCTGTCCTCTTCTCTCTTCCCTTTCTCTCTCTCTCTCTCTCTCTCTTCTTTCTCCCCCCTCCTCTAAGTAATAAATATCTAATTGTATTCTGTACAATGTGTCTGTCCACGTGTCTCCCACCCGCTCACCTGCCCAGCTGCTCGCCGCATGGCTGGGCCCTGCCCCGTGCTGGCGGCTCTTGGGACCCGCTGCCCAACCCCCGCTGCTCGGGACCAGGCACCAGGACCCGCCAACAACAAAAATCATAAAAGGCCAAGCAGTGATTTAATTAATACAGTTTCATGTGGTTATTTCTGGTTTGAGCTGCCAGGCACCTGGGAAACAAAGAAGTGATTTATTACAATAAACTGGCCCCTACTACAGTTAGTTACCTCCTTTTCCCATGTAGAACATGAGAATTTAGTTGAAGCTGTCAGTCTTAGCAGTGAGCATCTTTATCTACTGAGGTATCCCACCATCCTACGATATTTGAGATTTTAGCAAATTAGCCTCATATCATGTTAAGATCAATTACCCCAACTTACTGACTTCATCAGTAATGAGTTGTTACATCCATGTCATCTACTCATTTGGTTTTATAGTTAAAATTTACACTTAGATACTTTCCTCATCAGAATTTTAGTACAAATTTGTATAATATAAACTTTTGCTTATATGCAATTGTTGTAGATATCACTTTAAATGCAAGATGAGTTACTTAGATCTTTCATCAACCTCATATAGTACTGTTGATATTCCTATACATAACTGAAAAACAAAACAAAACTAGGGAGGTTGAATGTCTTAAAATCAGGTGATATTAGAAACATCTAAAAGGGTTTGAAGTCAAATAGCTGATTCCAGAGACCATTCTATTATTTCCTACTACATAAAGCCCATTCCAATATGTGCTACATATGATAGCTAACATCCTATTAATTATATTAGTGTTAATAAGTTAATATCTAGATAGGCTATGGGCAATAACTGCTGCTTCTTGAGTAGGTAGCAGGTGTCAGATACTGTAACACTTTATACATTATTTCTCACCTATTCTCCATACTATCTATGGTACAATTATATGCCATATGCTATAGTACTATGATATTCAACAAAGGAAGAAACATGGATTAGAGAAGTGAGGTCTGCTTAACATCACACTACAGGGGTGTGAGGATGACATCTGGTCTAAAAGATACCAAGGCTATCTTCTTAAATTCTTTATCATGTGGCTTTAACTTGACTTTTAGAAGATAATACATTGCTAAAATGTCCTTATAGTGGTAGAGATTATTCCAGAGTGAAGAAACCATTGTCTAAAACAGTCTTCTCATTCAGAGTCCAACATAGTGTCATACTGATGGCTCACCCCTGCATAAGTATATCCTAGATGCTATAATGTGAAAATACTGATGGGTTAGATAATAAGCTAACATTTTAGCCATTCATTATTTATGAGAAACTATGAGCAGACATTTGGAGATTGTTAACAAGCAATGAAAAGGAGACTCTAAACAGAAAAAATTGTTACCAATTAGAGCAGGAAAGTTGAAGGTCACCATTTCATGTCTGAAAGACACTGGACACAAAGCTATTAAGAATTCCTAAAGTTCTCCATTACTCAGACTCTGTTCCTGTTTCTGTCCACCTCATCAATACCAATACACACTCACTTTCTCACTCTCACGCGCTTCACATGGGCTTATCTCCACACCACATTCCTCTGTGCCATACGGTTCCTTGCCTTCCTTTTATATCACTTCTTAATGCCCCCACTGATCTAAAAACTATCCATTCTTCAGGGTTTTCTTCAAAACCCCAACTTTTCTTAGGAACTCCAGTGCTCAGTCATTTCCCAGTCTCATATTTTTTAACACAGGGTCTCAATCAATTTACAAACATTTCTGGTCACCTATTCACATGCACATTGCCCAGCACATCTTGCGGACTGGGAATCAGCAGGGTCAAGCCGTGATTTTAAATTAAAGATCTCTTGCCAACCCCACAATGCCTCCCTTAATTAAGATATCTTTCTTGCTCCGATATCTGTCCTTCCTCCATCACAACCATCCCACTCCCCAAGCTCTCCTCAACCCTTCCCTTCTCCCTTCTCTCTCCCTGTCTCCCCCTCTCACCTTCCCCCCACCCCACCCCCATGCTCCTAACTTTTGCCTGGCAATCTTGGGTGATTGCGTCTGTAATGCTTCAACAGAGCCAAGCCCTGAGACGGTGCTGCCATAGGACTAGGGAACATGCTATTTCAACTGGGGGCAAGCTGCAGAATAGGAGTGGGTCAACATGGAGTGAGGTGGTGGTGGATTTCTTGTGGTCTCTAGGGACAGCATAGTTCTTTCTTTGTTCTGTTGGCTTAGCACTATTTGGATGGGAAGTAGGGTCTACTGTTGTCAGCTTTCTCTGATCCTACTGTAGCTTGCTAGAAATCTCGTTTCCCCTGCCTTTGTCCTTTCCTCATTGTGAGCTGGAAAGATACCAAAGATGAATAATCCAGACAGATTATAACAAAATCCTCATCCCCCCATGCCAACCCCCTACCAGAGGAGGGTGTGGAGGCTGAGAAATGCAGGCCCATTTCCACCTTGTCTGAAGTCAGAGAGTTTGGGGATTGACAAGCATAGTTGCACATCCTAACTCAGGAGGTGATTTTGCTTGGTTCTTTTTTTTTTTCGTTTTTCAAGACAGGGTCTCTCAGTAGCTTTGGCATGTCCTGGAACTAGCTCTTGTAGACCAGACTGGCTTTGAACTCACTAAGATCCACTTGAGCTGGGATTAAAGGCATGCACCACCACTGCCTGGCAATTGCTTGGTTCTTTTGAAATTAAGATAGGTCCACACCATCCTGACAGATGGTCAGGATATGCAAATGTATTCTGCTCCTTCTTTGGTAACAGTGAGGTCACCTGGGGAGGGATGGCCTTCAGGACACAGTGACCTAGAGCACCTTTGCTACCTAGACTACAGAATGCTAATGATTTGATGTCTCAGAGCGATAATGTGATTGACTGTGTGAGTTATAATTTGTATCACATTAGTAAAGCCTTTTGTTAACTTCTCTCCCCCCACTCCCCCATTCACATTGGATATAAAAGCTGTGGAAAAATAAATGTGGGTGAATTTTCAGGATTTCAATCATCACTGGAACACCCTCCCGGTTAAAAAAAAATTAAAAGATCTCAATAATTTTTCTTTAAGTGCTTTAGAGACTGGATTTGGGAAGTTCTGTTCTAAGCATTTAGTATCCAAAGTAGAACATACTTAGAACTCCTTTCTTTGCTATTGTTAGTTCCCAGAATTTTCATGAAACAAAATCAGGGCCAAGGTATATTGAAAAAATTAATATTAAATAGAAGAGAGGGAAATAAAAGTTTTCTGTTAGAAGCTCAAAAAAACAGAGAAAGTTGAGTAATGGAAAAAAAGTCCACATACATAATTAAAACTAGAAGAGACAATGAAATGGAGTCAAGAAAGAAAGAATGTAGAGAAGGAAATAAATAGGGCTGAGTGAAGACTAGAGGCAGGATGAGACATCAGACTCTTGGAGGAAACAACAAAATGATCTGTAGTACTGTTGTGAGCTATGGAGGGTTCTATTTCCATGCTCTTTAAAAAAGTTGGTAAAGAATAGGAACAAAGTTAAATGGTCTATGTGAGCAAAAAATGCCATAATGAAACTATTATATTGTATGTTAATTCAAATAAACAAGTAAATAATCACTCAGAGAGAACATATAAAAACAATAATAGGATTTCCTGGAGGTTGACTAGCTATATCTCACAAAATTTGCAGTTGCATATTAAAACCTAGTCCATATTAATCAATTAATGTCAAGATGAGCTTCTTGAGAGTCTTGAGTCTTTGTTTTCCTCAATGTTACAAATATATGATAAGATATTGCTCTTGCATATTGACTCTGAAAGCTTTATAATGTTGCAATGATTTTAAAAAGTTCATGGTAGCATTGCTAACAGTAGTGACTTAGATGAGAAGGCTCATAGACTAACCGGATGATCCCTAGGTATGAGAAAACTCTTTCAGAATACCCTTGAGCCCAGTCCTTTCCATTTCATAGTATATAAACAATTAACTTCTTAGAAATGAAATAAGATCATTTGAAAAACACTATTGCAATACGAAAGTATAATTGAAAAGAAACAGAAAGTGAGAAAGGGAGGGAAGAGAGAACAGGGAAGGAATCTGGGAGAAGGAGAACGTGAGAACTGTTGATAAATTTGTATCCAGGGCACATAGTATGCTCAGCCTGTGAATCACCTTAATTCATCTCTGTCTGAAACTCTGATGGGATGATAGAGTGGTTCAGTTAAATTGAAATTGAGTTAACTTGACAACCAAAGAGTGGCATTGTTACTGGCGGTAAAATCATTAACTTTGATGTGATAAATTCCTTTATAATGGGGGCAATTTTATTATCTGAGGTGTTTTTTGTTTGGGTGGCTTTTTCCAATAATGTCAACATTTCAAGTAAGTTGAAAAAGAAATGAAATGCCTGCATTTCTCTTCATGTTACTTAAAAATTTCAAAAGCTCTTTGTTGTCCTAGATTACTTAATATAAAATGAAATACTTAAAGAAGAACACAACAAAATTGTGATTGTCATATAGTAATTAATTCTCAATTTTTGTCAGCATCTAAATCAGGGTACACTTGTGAATTATACCATGTCTGGAAATCATTTGACTGTTTAATCTGACTGGCTGTAAGAATCAGTCATCTGGTAATGTCAGCAACTTGGGAGCCTGGTGTATAACTAGTGTCTTTGTGCCAGGAAAGTCTCAGCGATGCATTCCTTTTCAGGCACAGTGGTTGCCAGGTTTGGTTGAACATCCTATCTCCTAGGAAACTTTAAAATGAATGCTCCTCTCTAGACATTTGTATTTAATTAGCTTGTGGTACTTATTAGTCAATAGAGAGAATTAAATTCCCAGTTGGCTTTATTATAAGGACCAATGTAATAAGTAGTGTCTATTATTTTTTTGTGTTCAATCATCAATTCAGAAAGTTAGAATCAAATGCGTTAACTGAAAAATTCCTTACACAGAGTAATGAGTAGTTTTCCTTTTGCATGGCAACTTGATTGGTATCAGCTGCCTGGAGTTTGATATTGAAAAGGTTATAAAAGCCACGGGAGGTCACACTAGGAAATATTTCTATAATCTTTTAAGGGTTGTAAGGAATGGATGGTGGTGGAGTTGCCATGATTGACTAGCCCATAATTTATAAATATGGGAGTGTTTAATTTACATAAGCTAGTCAATGCTATAATTTTTGTATTTTCAAAGCACAGTATTTTTATTAATTTTTTGATAATTTCATGTGATATATTTTAATCATGTTCACCCCTCCCCCAATTCTTTCCAGACCTACCCTCTACACCTTTATCCCGTTATTTACCTAGTATTAAGTTTAATTCCTGCCCCCCATCAAGTGAAATTTGTGTGGTAAACTATTCGCTGGACTAGGGTTGACTATCAAGGTTGACTACATCATTAAAGAAAGCTCACTTTCCTTTTACCATCAGCTATCAAATATCAGTAGATCCTCAAATGTGAGACACATACTTCATCTCTTTATGCTGGGATTTTGTATGGCTTGAGCGCTTACAAGTTTTGTGTATGCTGTCTGAATAGCTATGAGTTCATATGTATAACTGTCCTGTTGTGTCTTGAAAACATTGTTTCTTTGTAGTCCTTCCCACAAAGGTTCTTAGAATCCTATAGCCCCTCTTGCATGATGTTCTCAGAACCTTTTAAGGAGGAACTGTGATACAGATGTTTTATTTATGGTTGAATACTGGTGAATCAACCTGCCTCCATCTTGGGCTTGAAAAGTCTCTTATAATAAATACAAACTAGTTTCATTACTGCTCATGATTAAATATTTGTTCCTCAAAGATTGGGTGATGCTCCACTTGAAACCTAAACTACAAATGGTTCTGTACTGCCTCTTCCCAAAAAGCTATTATGACCACATTACAACCATGCCATTGTTTCAGGTGGCTATTATGACCATCTTGCAACCCTGCCTTTATTTCAAGGATTATTATGACCACCTGTTGTTATAACCACCTTGCTATATTCAGCTTCTGTAATCCCACCTACTTGCCTACCAAATCCTCTGAGCTATAAAATCTCCTACCATTGAGCTATAAAAACCTTATCTTCTCTAAATACAATGCTGAATCCTTTAACCCTGCCTTAGGGGGAGGCAGTCTATGTACACAAATAAAAAATTTGCTTTACTTAACTGCTTGATTTAATAATAGTGATTTGGGTTGGTCTTTCTCCTCCCATCTTTGGGATTAACAACTACTCAATCTCTTATTCTCTGCCATGTTGTTTTTGGTGCTGGAAAAGAGTCTCTGAAGAAACTCAGAAGCCACATGGAAGAACTAGGGTCTATTCTTATACATTCAGAGGAAGTGGGAAATGTTGCTGGAAATACACCTTAGATACATTCCCTGAGTGAGCTGGAAGTTTAGCAGACTGATGTTTTCGGTTTCTAACTTTCTAGGCCACTGTCATTCTTCTCCAGTCAGAACACTCAGGGATATTGCCTTACAAATACACACAGGCTGCTTACCTCTTCAAATAGCATCAGGGAGTCCAGAGGTAACTGAGTATTGCTGTCTAGAGAAGGAGACAATGAGCTGCTGCAGTTTTGGGGTTTAACATTTTCTGCAGTCCAAAGGCCACAGGGGGTCTGTCATAGGAATATTCCCAGTGGGGTGCCTGATAGTATCTGAAGGTGGCAAGGAAATTAGGTCCGATTCCCCTCTAGCATCTGGTACAAAGTAGATTGAACTGAGTTGTGTGAAGTCTTTTTTTCAGCTCTGATTCAAGTGAGTTTCCTCAGATATTTCTTCATCGGGATATTATTTGTTATTGCAATCCTTAAATATAAACCTTTTATTGTTAAGGATGTTCTATTCAATTTCCTACTAGCTGGAATAGTTGGAAAATCACGCAATCACTTTGAATTTTATTGAACAGCTGACCTATGCATTTTGAGATCATAAGAACACAGACTGTGTTGAATTAACAGGGGAAGATAGCATGCTAGTGAGTTCACACTGGCACATTTGTGTCTATGCAAAGATGAAAGCAAACAAGCCTACTAACATAACAGCTGGGAAAGTTACATTTCAGAATGTAAATTCCATAAAGAAACTTCACTGTTATTCTATTTTATGAAGTAAATATTTTAGGTAGATAAATCTATCATCATGCCATATGTTGCAAACATCATTTAATGCTTTTCAATGGGGATTCCTTGTCTATAAATTTGGTAAATATTACGCAATCTGTCCTTATAATCTGTCCTTTTATTATGATACTAAATAAAATAAGTTATGAATTTAAGAGGGAGGAAACATGGGAGAAGTTTGGAGTAAGGGAGGGTGAAATGGCACAATTGTATTTAAATTAAATTAAAAATATTAAACAGTACCTTAAGTTAAATATATTTTAGGTTCACAATTGTATAACACATTTGATACAAGAAATATGCTTATAAAGTTTTATTTTTTATTTGTATTTATGTGTTTGGACCTGGATGTGTTTATTTGCACCATATGTATGCAAGTGCTGGAAGAGGCAGGAGGACATCAGATCCCCTGGACCTGGAATTATAGGCAGTGCTGAGCTGCATGATTGGGTGCTGCAAACTAAATTCAGGACCTCTGCATGAGCAGTAAGCACTCTTAACTTTTGTGCCATCTCTCCAGTCCCCTCTACTGAAAATCTGAAAAGAGTTTTTGAGAATGTATTGAAGATTGTTCCTTTAGAAGTCAATACTACTGCACAATAGATTTCCATATTAAGGTAGGAAGAAAAGCAAGAAAATTAGAAGAAACATTAAAAAATGATACTGCATTTTAGAATATATGACATCAGAAAAATGGAACCATTAAACAAACACGAAGTTATAAAAGCCTGCTTAATTTAGTCAGAATTATTCTACAATTAGGATTTTTTTGAGTACCTCATGTTATTTTCAGCAAGTCATCAGATATATTTACCTGAAGCCTGTAGATAAAGTGAAGATTTGAAAATTATGCACACAGAACTGATTGATGAACCTAATATAGAATGACAGTGGAAAAATGTTAACAAGACAGCCATTTGCTTAAATTATTATAGGCCACAATTGTAGAGAAATAAATGGAAATCAAACAAAGTAAATGAGTCAACTAGAACAAGGAAGGGCAGGAAAAACAATAAAAATCAGGCAATATTAAGAACACACAGCAAAGAATTACACTGTCTTCAAGAATAGCAGAGTATGTTCAAGACTGGATGAAGTTGGGGGAAAGTGTTTTTATTGTTTTCTTAAGAGGATTCCATTTCCTTTCATTTTGGAAAGCTGTGCTTTCTTCTTAGGCATATTTGGCTTGAGCTTTGAAGTGTAGCCTTTTCTAAGGGCCTCTGCTACGTTGTGGGTTGTAAGCTAACTCAGGGAAATCATGGTGCGGATACCTGATCCACTACCTCAACCCAACTGTGAAAAATAGGGAGGTGGAGGAGATGTTCATTTACAGATGGACGCTCTCCAGTTCACCACCACAGGGGAGTTATGTAGCATCTTGATAACACATGCAGCTAGCTCCAGAATCTAATTTGAATTGGTGAGTTGAGCAGTAATGATCTCTTCTAGCTCAGAGAGCATGAAAAGCATTATCTTATCATCATCCATGGGATGTATCAGAGCTTTCTAATTGAGAAGAAAAATCATAGATGACTCCCAGATGCAAAGAGGATGCTTTATAGATAACTGTTGGCCAGGGCTGTCTGGTAAACAGTTGGATAATTGAAACTGAACACAGTACTGCCAAATAAACTTTCCCTTCTCATTAGTGACACATCTCATGCCTTCCCTGGTGCTATTCACAAGGATGTTTCTGACTTCGCTGCAACTTATTCAGATCAGAGAACTACTGTGGTGAGCATCAACAAAGCCAGCCAATGGAGGTTGTGTAAGCTGAGTCAAATGAACCATTGGGGCCAACTTCATGAGAACAGCACCCAAATTCAAACATCAGCAGCAGATGAAATAATGCATTGTCAAAAGCCTCCAGGTTCTCTGGGTCTAGGTGATTTATCTCCTGAGGAGCCTTTATAAGTGGACCATATTTTCCCTGTACAATGAAGAAAAATGAAGGGAACCCTTATATTCATCTGTGCCTTCAGAAGGGGGAAAATGATGGAGAGGCTTACTTAGAAGGGAAGATTAAAAGCGCTTAGGGATAAATACAGGGGGAAATAATGATAGCCTGTGAATATTTGAAAGAAATAAAAACATATGCTAGTAAAATTACAGTATTTAGAAAAGCCCAGCAGGGGCAACTAGTAGTAATGGGATGAAAATAATAGAAACAATAAGATGATACTCAGCAACATCTTGCCAGCAGCATTTGATGACACTCATCTCCTGAGGAAAGTGACAGAATCACTGTCACCTTGGAAGTTTGAAAATGTCATGGAAAAATACATAAATTTAGTGGAAGAGAGGAACTTTGCAGTGCCAAAGACATGGAGTCATTTTTTCCTACCATGAAATGTAATTCTTAGAAACAAAGAATGGCTCAATGGCTGTGCTTGGTCACCTTAATCTGCTTCTGTTCATCATCTACAAAGCTACATGGGTATCCTCAGATAAGCAGTTGGCTGCCACATGCTCTGTGTAAGTTAATATTTTTCTTTTATTGATACTAAATATCCAACTTGACATTTGGATCATATGCTTCTGAATATAACACAAATCTTCAGATACATTGGAGTGGGTATGAGGTTGTATTTCCTGTGCAATGTGATTGTGGTTGACAAGAACTAGTTTAGACACCAAATGTGGATGGATATATGCACACAGGATTTTCATCTGGTTCCAGCTTATACAGAGCCCAGTAACCTATGAAAGCATAAGCCTGATTAGACTAGGTAACTAATGAAATTCCATTTATTCTAGAAGTTTTTGCAGTACCATGAGAAAATATGATGATATGTTGATGTTTTGGGTTATGCTCTGATTAATATGTATGAATATTTTGTCAGTGTTTGTGTGTATGTGTGTGTGTGTATATCATGAGAATGTTTATTTCAGTAGAGGTAAGATGAAAGTGTTGTGTTGGAGCCCCTGAAAATGGAGTCATAGATGTTTGTGAGCAACAATGTGGATACTGAGAACAGAACCTAAGTCCTCTTGCATGAGCTTTCAGTACTCTGAATTGCTGAACCATCTCTTTGGTTCCATGTTTGTTTTGTTTAATGAATTCATTATATTTGTATAGTGGATTAATTATCTCATTGTAGGATTAAGAGATGTAAGAAATGATTGTGGAACAAAGTTGCAAGTCACCCAAAATTCAATCCTGCTTTTCAAATATAACTTTAATAGCTACTAGATAAATGGAATTTAAAATATCTGTCCATATGAAAAATTGTCCATACATTTAGATGCATTGCTAAAATACCACAGAATTTCTGTTAAAATGCAGCCACTATATAAACATTAATTAACAGATTTGGAAGCTCAGTTTTACAAAAATTTAAGATGAATAAAAACTATCTCAGAGAAATAAAAAGAGCTGGATGTCAAGGAACTATTTTCCATATAAGTGATTATCTTTGCCAATGATTCCTATAAATTAAAATTTATAATTATCTGGAAATCATGAAGAAATTAGTGTTGCTATTATTTTAAGTTTCACTGTAATTCTTTCTTTTAACTTCTATCTAAAGCTGTAAGAAGTTCAGACTTCTGCTTCTTTCTTTCCACTTCCCAAATTCTTAATATTATTTCATTCAAACTTGAACTTTGTTCAAAAAGGTCAGGCAGACAAATATCTAGGAGAGGGCAGATGATTATCACGCCTCATCTCTGGCTGAGGAGCACCCACTAAAAGAATAGAGCCAGTTTTCTTTAAAGAGTGTGACTGCTGGGAGGTTCCATACCCAAGAGTATTTGAGCAATGTAAGTTTCATTCAAGAGGTGTAAAAAGGAGATAAAGAGAAAACACAAAGTTATCTGGATAAGGAAGGTGGATGGAAATGAAAAGAACTGAGGAAGAAGAGAGTATGTATCATCAAAATATATTGCATGAAATTTGAAATTCTGTAGGAATGTTTAATTATAATTGTATTTGCTTATATATAATTTATGTATTATCTTGCCTAAGTTTTCTTGTTTTATTTATTTTAGGTTATTTAATTTATATATATTAAATATATATTTTAATTAGATATCCTCCAGTACAAAGCATTTATGAAAGAATTTTCTTTTGGTGGGGGTGAATGGGACAGAAATTCATACATATTTATGATATATGTAATCATAACTTGAGACATAAATTAGGCTAACCACATTCATATCTTCTATTGTTTCTATGAGTTGGAAACCAATCTATTCTTTTGAAATATTTCAAGAATCGCTTACATGACACCAACTCTACTACAGAACACAAGAATGAATTTTTCTTTTCTCTTTTGATATCTATCTCAGATTGGATTCCTGTCCCACACCATTGGAGGAAGATACCAGTCCTGTTGTTCTCTTTATTTTCATTTTGTTTATATCTATTGTGGGCAGACCTGCTGGATATCACATGTCCTCTGGTAATCTGGGGTCATTTCTTTTTACTTTCTTCTACCATACATTGGATTTCTTCCCACCATGAACTAGCTTGAGAGGAATGTATTTATTTTTTATTATTTCAGTTGAACAACACAGGCTCGGATGGAAGTAGAGCAGAGCTGAAGCTTTGCATAATCCTTGTTAGGGAATAAGAACTTTTTGCTTTTTCTATTATGCAGCAATATCTTCAGTACCAGAATTTTCTCATCTCACAATTAGCAGTGTCTACAGCTGGGGTACAGGAATGGGATCTGCCTTCCCATTTTACTATGATATTGTCTTTCTTCAGCAAATGACCTCAACCCTTTCTATAATACAAGAATGCCCCATCTTTCTTTCTGCTCAACAGTATTCCCTTTTATTTACAAACTCTATCTGTGGTTTTACTTTCTTTTTGGGTTCTATGACCTTATTATACTTTCTTGCGTCTATGTATATTTTTTCCTTCAGTTAAAACAAAAGAGAATTTTATATCTTCATTTCAAACACAAAGGAAGATCCCATTGGTATCATTAACTATTAGTATTCTCAATTAAAAATATTCTTTCCATCCAGTTTCTCTCATCACTTCCTGGACTATGGATTGTCTCCTTTCAGATCTCACAATATTTATAACAACACAATAGGATTTTAACCCTTTGTCCCCCAAATAGCTGATAAGTAGAATCACTGGATAAAAGAAGAAAGATCACTTACAGCAAGAAACGGAACACTGGGGACAATTTTCAAATGCTATATTTTCCTGAAAATATTGGGCTGTCAGTGGTCATTGGAGACATTCTATTTATTTTGAAAAGATAACCAATCCAGAGGTGGTACTTAAGAGCATAATCACCTGGAATCCATGGTCTTCATATGCCACATTTGGAAACAGGGGCCTGTGCCATGGTAGACATTTTTAAAATAAAAGTATAAAACCTTTTTAAATGTTTTCAACTATTTATATTTTTCTATGTCGTTCTTTACCAATTTTTTTTACTGTATCTGTTTAAAGATTTTTCTCCATCTGGACTACTTTGCTGTACACCTACAACATCCTCTGATCATGAGACAAATGTTAAACTACTACTATCTTATGGTGCGCTGGCTCTGCCCCTCTATTCTGTGAGAGCCTAGCCGCATGTTGGGGATACCAACCCCAGAGAAGCATTTAACCACCCAGCTCTGGGAATGTGTTGTATCTGCCTAAAGCAGGAGTTTGTACACAAGCTGCTCAAGTGCTTGCCTATATACAGCAGGGCCTCTTAAAAGAGCCCTGCCTCTGTATTCTGAGCCTACCTGAGGGACCACTTTATCGGGCCTTATGTAGATGTTTGAGGCCCCACATTAGTCACCATACATAGCAGGTCTTTTACTGTCCTGCCAGCAAGCTCGCACTGTGATGTATCTTTCCACAGTGTGACTAAAAATCTCATAACAGTTCTAGCCCCACTATTCACAAAAAGATTTACAGAATATTTTTTTACCTTAATTTCGACCAGCAAACAGGTCTTTGTTCATTTAAAAAAGAATAAACTATGCTATTAAAACATTAAATTGTTTTATGCATTGAGAAGTGAGTTATGAATAAAGAATATTTTACATGTTGAATATTCGGTGTTAGGAATGACATAGGCTAAGATGAGTTAAGGCAAAAATTTGTTGACATTTCCAGATAAATCACTATAAATTTTATTTATGGTTTCATCACCAGAGTCTGATGGAATGGCACAGTAAACTGTTCTAGTCTCCAATTCTGCTTTGTCAATATAAAATGCCCGAGGAACACTCAATATGGTAATTTACAGAGAGCTGAATAAAAACTATGCAACAATTTTGGTTATGAACCTTCATTCTTACTCAGATCCTGACATGCCGATGGGGAAACTGAGATTCAGGGTGGAAAGAAGATACTGGAATGAGTGAGCGAAGGACAGGGCACGTCTCATGCCTCACCTGGAATCTTCAGTACTATGCCACATACCTTCCAGGTCACAGCAATGTTTTCTCAAATACGGGGCACCTGACAGGTTCCTAGGCCCTTTCATGGGAAATGAGCCTGTGAATGAATAATTTATAGTTGCAATAATGTTTACCTTTAAAATGCCCAAGGAAAGAGAACAGACCATTCTAGGGTATCACGTGCCAGGAATGAAGGGTCTATTTATATCTAGACACCATGGCTTTTCCATAAGACAGGAGAGAATATGAGAGGGGATGACTCAGGAAACATGTAAAGAGTTGTTGGGGACATAGTCAAATACTGGTGGTGTGTGTATCTACTTTGCCTGGTAGTAATAGAATACATATGCCCACCCAGACTGGAGAGGCACAATTGGAAGCAGAGTGTAAAGCATTTCTTTTGGCAGAAGGAATGTACCCAAGTCAGTTTCATTATTTTGAGGCTAAAGAGTTTAAAACAAACAAACAACAGCAACAAAAATAGGAATAACAACAGATAAAAGTAAAACCATTATTATTGAAGCATATTTATAAGTTACTACTAGGTGAAAAGAAACAAGATATACAATAATCTATATCGTATCCTATCACTTACATTTAAAGCCATGTATATGAATCTATGTATGTTTTATTTATATGCGAAGTCCTGTGTATGACCCCATTGTAAAAGGTCTCAAACAATATGTTTTAGTAGTAGTTCTGAAGTAGAAACTATTCTGCCTTAAGAAGATATTTGTTAATGTTTAGAAACATGTTTGTTGTCTCGGGTTGGGGCAAGTAAAGTGTTAATGACATCTAGATAGTAGAATCCAAGGCTGCTACTAAACATACCACAGAACAGCCCCAAACAAGTAATTATCTTATCTGGCTGTATCAATACTTCTGAGGTTGAGAAAGTCTGCTCAGAATTGCTGGCAATGTGTTAGGGAGGTGAGAGGGAACCTGGCTTTGGAATACTGTGTGTAGAAAGAGTTCCCATTAGTGCTGTTTGTACTTCTACCATGAGGGAACATTTATTAATATGTTACAGGTATTTATTAATATGTTACAGGTATTTATTAATATGTTACAGATATTTATTAATATGTTACAGGTATTTATTAATATGTTACAGGTATTTATTTGAATGCAACTTAAATTACAACAGATGGCTAAATGCATTGATAAATTTACCTGCAAGTAATTATCGTAAGAAATTCTTGTAGTGAGGCAGTGATTAATTGTGTGTAATGTTGGGTGCAATCTGTATGGAGAGCCATGCAAGCAAAATTTTACTTTTCAAGAGTGAGCAGCAATTGATGGGATGTTAAGGGGGGGAAGTCTGCTAATTTCATTTATCATGTTTGCTTAGTTTTATGAAGAAGGCTGATGAAATTTGAAAAGTTAAGGGCAAATTGAAATTCTATATGATTTTTTGATTGAAAACAGCTTTGAATTTCTGTCAAAATCTTTATATTCTATCATGTATTCTATGCTGGGCCTGGGCAGCTCTTTATGGGAAATCTCCAAAACTTGATAAATATATGCTCAGATATATTGTGACTTCAACTTGTGCACGTGCTCTTTAAATTGTATACTTGTGTATTTTCAGTGCTGAGTTAACTCACAGACCATATGTCACTCTTTTCATTAGGAACTATTGATAACACATGGAAATCCAGAGAAAACAGTGAAATAAATGTGTGTGTAAATACTAGATAGAATGAACAGATGTTCATCAGCTGCTGCTGACTTCTAATTTCACTCCACTTCATTTTTCTTTCTCTCTTTAAGAAAATATAAAATAGACAGCAAGACTGAAAACCCACTTATTCCTATATCTGCCTCAGAAATAACCCTTATCCCTTTTATGTGCATATTCTTTTATAATATACATCAGTCCATTATAAGGAAAAATGCTTAAGTACTGTTGAGCTTGAAAGTTCAGTTTAACAGTTTATCCTTCTGAGTGTTTATTTTAATGATTATAAGCATTCATGCAAGGAAAAATAGTGCAATTTCATTCATTTCAATTGCTACACATATCCTATTCCATCAGGAGAATATGTCATACCCAATGGATTAGATTTGATTGAGTTTATTCCCTTTAACATGCATATGTATGTGCACATACACAGGGTGTATAGCGTATATGTTTATGTGTGTATGCACGTATGCATGTGGGAGCATGCACAGATGTGTAGTGCGGTGACTAGTGTTCATCCAGTATCTTCCTCCGTTACTTTCCACCTTATGTTTTTAGACAGATGCTCTCACTGAATTTGGAATGTATGTGCTAATTGAGCTATACTGACTGGTCAATGAGATCCACTCATCTAACTGTCTCAGCCTCTCCAGCCCTGGGATTAAAGGTGTGTGCCATCATGTGTATCTGTTATGTGTATGTTGAATACCCAGAACAATCAGGTGGTCTTGCTTGTTGAATGAACACTTTACCAAATGAACCATATCCTCAGAACTTCCTGGAGAAATATGAAGCCATAATCAACACCTCTCACTGTTCCCATGGTTTTTTGAATGGAAGCTCTTCAAGGCAGATACTTCTAGAAATTAAATGTCTTAACCTGTAGGTATTAATAGTCTCAATGTCAGATAAACACTCTACTTTCTAGAGTACTTTAACTAGGTTATTGGTGCATGAATTCTCAGGTCTCTGGTTGTTGGCAAACACCTGGTCCCTTATGATTTTAGCAGTGTATGGTAGGCATGAAACTGCAAATCACTTATATTTTATAGAGTACTGGTGACTGAGCAACTTTAAATATTTTAATTTATTTTTATTATGTTTGTGTCTTTGTGTAAGTATGTGCATATGAATTTGGGAGCCTAGGCCTTTGACCCTGAAGCTGAATAAGGCTGTTAGAGCAAATATCCTGTTTTTTTCTGATATTAGTGATAAATGCTTACCCTGTTGGAACTCTCCATTGACTGGAGGATATTCTTATAAGTTTTTGTTGAAACCCAGAGTGTTATGAGTTTGATCAAATAATTTTTTCTTTATCAATTAATATCACCACATTTTTTCTGTTCTTGCCAAATAGGTGACCAATTTTCAGATAATGCAGTCTTGACATAAACATCTATCAACTGGGTTTGTTTTATATGTTGCTGAATTCTGCTTATTATTTTTGATGACTTTGTATCTGTATGGAGTACACTAGTGTATAGTTTTGTTTTTGACTTTTAACTGCGTATAGGAAAATATTATTTCTAGTATTTTCTGTAGAAATTGTTCCCCGCACTTGATATTCTTTGTCAGTCATATTAAAGTGCACCCAGCTTTGCTGTTGTCTTTTAAACATTAGCTCCATCTCTCACAGACTTTTGGTCTTATCCACATTACTTTTCTTGTTCTTGCTTTGGTTTGTTTTCCTTTTTCTAACTTCTTAGAAAAAGGAATGGAAAATTATAAAAATTCTTAGAAAAAGGGATGGAAATTCATATTCCTGGGTGAAGGAATTATTGTTTTCTATTGTACAAAGCTATTACTATGAATCTTGCTATAAGCCCTGCTTTAGCTGTATTCTACCGATTTGATTGTGCTGAGCTGTGGTGGCTCCATTTCCAAAGTGATACTATATGAACATGAGGACCTTAGTTTGTGTCTGAGAACTCATGCTTTGTTTTGTATTTTGCTTGTTTGTTTTTAAGCTAGACTGGGGTTGTTTATAACTTCAGCACTGGTTGGGATCCAGGCAGGACAGGCACACAGTGAGTGTGGTCACACATTTTTTTCTGAAAGTATCTCTTGACACCAAAGAACATGAATTTTCCCAGACCTTGCAGCCAAATTAATAATCTTCCCTGATAGCCCTTACTACATATTAGCCTACTGTCCTAAATTTGATCTGCCTTTAAGAGAACAATGTAGCCAAACATACTATGTTTTGGGTTTTTCTATATAATCAACTTTAATAACCTAAGAAAATGCACAGCTTTAATCTTCACTTACATACTTTCCATACCCTTGATCCAGAATATGATGTGTGTGTGTGTGTGTGTGTGTATTCATGCAACCATGACATGCATTAGATACAACAGACTATAGGCAGACAAGTAACCTTAGACACAAGACAGAAGTAAGGCACAGGGAGAGAAGTAGAGAATTCAAATTTGGGCTTGCTCTTTCTTAAACTAATCAAAAAGGAAGTTTCTGTCTTCATTCATTTGCTGAAAGCAGCCAACAAGTTGGAAATCATCTTAAACAAAAAAACAAATATCCTACAAATGTTGAAAGCAACATGTGAATATAGGTTGATAGTTCTGTTTGCAGTTTTGAAAGGTATTTTTCGCTAGCAAAACAACTTCTTACTTGCAAAACTCTGTCAAAAAATTCTGTAAAAAATCCTATTTTTTTTACACTCTGTTTTCTATGCTGTTCAATAAAGGCAGATTAGCCCTTTGTTATGGAGAGGCACAGGTTCATACTCACAGAAAATCTCAGGCACATAACAGACACAGGCACACTATTCTGGTAACGAGGACAAATATTAGATACAACAGACTACAGGTAGGTCAGAAACCATAGACAGAAGACAGATGGAAGACACAGGGAAAGAAGTAGAGAATTCAAATTTGGGCTTGCTTTTGGTCAGACTAATCACAGAGGAAGTTTCTGTCTTCTCATTAATGGAACATTCGTACATTGGTACAATGACCTTTCTGNTTTTTTTTTTTAATGTGTTGACTGACACAAGTGAGGCCCTTGTAAAAGTGAGACTATATCTCAAACACCTTAGGAATGACACCCAAGGCAGATCTCTGGCTTTCATGGGAACAGACAGACATACACAGAAAATTCATGTGTGCCCACACAGTAGTCATTTGTGGTGTTTTTATTTTATATTTATTTCAATGATTTAACATTTTTCACCGGCCCTTTTATATATTAATTCTTTTGCTTTATGTCTCAATAATTGTGACAGAGGCTTACTTTGCCTCCCAGGCTGGCCTCCATCTCACAATTTTACTATCTCAACTCTTCTGAGTGCTAGAGTTTCAGGCATGTGTCACCCTGTTGAGGTCTACATGCCAGTTAAAGTGTTTTAGCTTCTAAATATTTAGATATTTTCTTCTTATTTTCCTATTTAGATTTCTAGTTCAATTACCTTGTGTCATAGGGCACATTCTCTACGGTCTAAGAGCTTTCAGATTGGTTGAGTTTTGCTCTAGTGGCAACAACAATGTCTATCTTGATATATCTTCTGAGAGTACTCAAAAGCTAATGTGCATTCTCCAGGTTAGTAGAGTGTTTGAAGAATATTGATTAGCTCATATTTTTGATAGATCTATTGATTTCTGCCTTGATGAATCTATTCTAGAGAGAATCTAGTTTTCTGTCTGTTTGAGACAGAAATATTTGTGTAATTCATTGTTTTCTTTCCAGCTTTCTCTGTATGTCATATTTTTCATATGTTCAGCATGTATAGATTTAGTATTGATATTAATTTTATTTTATTTGCACTTTATTGCTACAAACTCAACATTGGATGACTTGGTGCTCCACTATCTGTTTTCATATTATGTCAGTGAGGAGAGACCCTTCATAATGTTTGGGTAATGGTGTGAATCTGAGCTTTCTGTGTATACTTCACCAGCAGGAGGGGCAATACTGCCTGATGGGGCTAAATCTGTCCATATTGAGTAGTAGTTTATGATCCATTTTCATATATAGATTGCTTACAACTCTTTTGTCTGCTGCACTGTTCCTTTCATTTTCCTTTGCTTAGAGTTATCAGGCTTTTGTGTGTGTGTGTGTGTGTATTGCTATTTTTAGATAGCTCTTTTGTTCAGCAGCAGTTATGGAACCTACAAAGGAAAAAAAAGGAAATTGAGTGCCCTCTGCCTCATAGCTTTCCTTGGGTCCTGAGATCCTGGCTTTTGAATTTTTTCTTATTTTTGTCATAAAGATAATGTGTAGAGTTTTAGTTATACTTACTAGAAGGAATATAGAAGACTGCAGCTGTTACATCTTTCTAGAGGTCTATTTGACTTTTAAATATATCTCCACACTGAAATCATGAAATGAACTTAACTTAGTTCTGAAGCCCTGTTTCTTCCACTGGCTTTAGGGTTGATATTTCCTTAGAAAGTAGAATGATTCTAAATTTGTTGTAGCCTTAAAAAGCAGTTGAGAATATCTCTTTTTCTTTTTTGTTCTAACTTTGCATCAAATGGCATTTTACTGGTAAAGATCCTGAATCACGAATATTTGTACAATATACATTTTTTTATCAGTAAGAATTATTCACATTTTTATTTGTTCTTCATAGGTTGCAAATTATCCTTTCTTTTTTTTTTACCTTTGAATTTTGCTTATTACCCCTAGGTTTTGTTTCTTTTTGT
>LOJH01019324.1:796-12061 GCA_001685095.1 Ellobius talpinus | reverse complement strand
CACACACACACAAAATACCACTGCTTCCTACTTCATGTACAATAGCACTGTATCTGCATGGAGCCATCTGCTTCTGTCCAGTACACACCACACAGACTGTTATCTTTAGTTGTCCATGGCTTTGTGGGTCAGGGCAGGCTCACACGGTGGACACACGTCCTATTAAACTCACTGAGTGCAGGTAGGCTACTGTTCTAGGCTATTTCTCTTTACAACACACTCACTTTCTCTGGAACTCATCTACAGGACTGGTATCCACATAATCATCACTTTACCTCCCTGAAGATGATTCACTCAGGAAGGTCTGCTCAAACACCCTGCTCAGTGCTCATCCCTGCTTTCTGTTCTCCTTCCTTAGAGCAAGGATTTTGTCTTTTTGTTCACTGAAGTGTCCCAAGTGTTTGGAAGTCATCTAGGCAGAGAGCATACCTCTGTATTATTGCTTTAACCGTTGTAAACAACAACAACTAAACAGTTCTGTTCAGGAAGGGTCATCTGAAAATTGGAGCTTATACCAGTAAGTGAACTCTGGGGTGGGGCTGTTTAGACACTGAAATCTTCTTGAGGTAGAGGCAGGGGAGGGAGGGAGGCATGGAAAGGGAGCCTGTAGGTGCACTACAGAGCCCACCACACAGCATTGTATGAACACAATTGCAGAATGACGGGTCTCCCACCACTCCCCCAGCCCTTTAGGACTATTTACGTTTGGATATCAGCCTGTGCTATCTTCATGAGAGAGGAGATATCTAAAATTTTATGAGAGTTATTCATCAAAACTTACCAAAGAAAATCTGAGAAATCCTGACTTGGTGAATGAGAGCTGAGAATATTCGTTCTAAAGATTATGACTGTATTTTTTAAAATTTTATTTCATTTAACATTTTTCCCATTTGTTTTGTATGCCGACCACAGTTTTCCCTCCCTCCTGTCTTCCCGCCCCCCCTCCCGCCTCCCATCCACTCCTCCTCTGTCCTGGAAGCTTGATTGATAGATAGCTCACTAACAGAATAAAACACACCTAGAATATGTTAATCTACCCCCACATCCACTCTGCCTCTGCCTCCACTCAGAAAGGGGCAGGCCTCCCGGGGTTTGAACAAAACAGAACTCATCAAGTTGAGGCAGGACCGAGCTCCTCCCCCTGCGTCAAGGCTGGGCTAGGTAAGCCAGCACAGGGAAGGGAGTCCCAAAAGCCACTACTCACCAACACCTGGTCTTAGAGGCCCAGGCTCTGAGAAAATAGGGTCTCCAATAACTATGTATTTCTAGCAAAAGGCCCTCCCACCTTCTTTAATCTACCACTTTTAATATTCACTTACTATGTGCTATGACTAGCTAGGAATACTTCTTGTGAAATAGCTCTCATAATCTCCAATAATTATGGATACTTGATACAGTGAACAATAGGTCTTAGCAATTTGTCCATCAAATTTGCTCCAAAGAATACAGATGCAGCTGTCCTAATGGGGCTTGCTTTTCCTCTCTGTGGCAAGCCAGCAGTGGAGTCTTCAATATGTGGATTTATGTCATGGCTTACACTTCCTGTGAGTCAGTGGCCTCTGGAGAGATGCCCTACATTGCTCTAATTATTGTTTACATTCTAAGGGGAAAATCGACAGCAGCAATGTAAATGTCTCTTTCCGTGCAGGTCATTTCAGAAATCAAGTTAACCGTTTATTGACTTGCCAATATCAATCTTTGGGATGGAAGATCTTGCTCTTCAATAAGGAAGGCATTTCATCAATTGAGTTAGAGGCTGCGGGGGTAATATCGGTACGGCAAGGACAGTCATTACACCTTCAGGCAAAAGGACAAGCTGAAAATAAAAGCTGCAAGGAAAATATTGATCTTCTTATGTGAAGATGTGTGATGTAGGAGGGTCACAGAGAGGTCATTGGGTCTGTTTTTTTTCCCCATACCCTCCATCTTTCTAATTCTGTCTGAGCAGGAAGGGCAATTTGGGTTCCTTTTAATAGAGATAGTTTGGATAGAACACACATCCAGGGGCAGAAGAAGCTCACTACATAGCAAGGCATGGATGTAGACCTGTGGCCTGTGCTCATCTAAGCTGCATTTTATAAAAAGACTTGGAAGAGGAATTTCGGGAAGAGAATTGAAACCACTTGGGGTGAATGCCTGAGTTCTCAAAAACAGAACAAGGAAGACCCAGTGCACCTGAGCTCCAATGAAGAAGGGAGCCATGGTCAAAGCAAGCAAGTCAAACCTGTGCATCCTGAGACCTTTCTTCATAAACACCAGGACAACTTTTAGTTAAAAGGTGTAAAGCACTTAGGATGTTAAGTCGTGTCTCTTCAACTGTCATCCAACACACCCTGCCCGGAGAGAGCTGAGTGCCCCTGCAGAAGGGCTGCTCATCTGCATTCATCTTGGTCACAAAAATACTGTCTATTTGGCTTAATGAGGAGAGGAAATGACCTTTCTGGGTATAGGAAAAGCACAAGGACATTGCTTTGTGCCGTGGCCGTTGAGGACACATCACCTGCGTTGCTCAGCAAATGGAACTGTTCATCTCTCTGCCATCTGCTGCCCTACAGTTTCAGGCCACTTCAATGCTAACGGAAACCAGTCCTTTCCCAAGGGAGATGAAGTTCCCTTCAGTCTAAAGCTGATTTTCCCTTTCAGGAATCCCTTGTTAATGAGTACTTATTAAAGGGAGGGGCAGTAGTCCCCCCCAATCTTTTTTCCATTACCACGCTGTCATCTTTAACTCAGTTTATTCTCCTAACCACAAATAGGAAACTGTATTGTTAGGCTTTCAGAAGGAGCAATGTTTATTTGAGACATGCGTGTGTGAAGAATTCACCTTCTGGGTTGTGAGCAAGGATGAAGCGGCACCACTCAGAGAGGTGGGAACAGGAGCAGGGGCCAGCATGGTGCAGGTGGCAATGCCGTGGCTCAGGCAGAGCTTTGGCTGTGGAGAGAGCTGCTTGCTCTGCAGGAACTTCCCCAAGAAGCTGCTTTGGTGGAGCTGCCGAGGAAACCAGAAGCCAGGATGTCTGGGGAAGATATGTAGGCTGTTAATGTTAAGCAGCATGCTTTGGGCTGAGATACGAAGACAGGAGAGGAAAGCCTCAAGCAGAGGTTGCAGACAGCTCTGAGCATCTGGCATAGTGCCCTGCCAATAGCAGGAACAGAGTAGGGGGTGGAGAGAACCTGCAGTAGTCAGAAGGCTGAGCCGTTTGTATGGAAGAGGAGATATTCTGCTGAAATGCACAAAAGGTTTTGTTTTGATAAGATTATCCTGGTCCTCACGTGGAAGGTGAAGTTAAGATGGGATCAGGGGTAGATGAAGGACAAGTGAAAGCCATACATCAGTTGTGTAGAAAATGACTTAGTGGGGAACTATGGGGAGACCGTCAGAAGAGGCGGCCAGTGGCTTGGACTAGAGCGGCTAGTCAGGCTAGTCATAGAGGGGTGAGGAGAAAGGCCTGAATGCTAGGATTCCTGGGTGTGAGGAAAGCTGACTTGCAGGTTGCGAGTTAGTTCAAGATGAGGGCACATGTTTGTTGAGGGAGATCTGGGCTAGGCAGAGAGGCTGTATAGCCTGAAGGAGAGTTCCAGGCAGCAGTAAGTAGGTAGCAAACACTCTGCAGGAGGGCTGCAGATGGGATAGAGGAGTGGGCAGCTCCATTCTGAACTCTGATGTGCTTCCACAACAAGTATGCTTTCTTCTGGGTTCAAGAAAATGAAGCACTAGAAACTGAAACGTTTCAAGCCACAACCGAGCGGAGCCTGGACGGACTGTGCGGGGGTGGGGGGTGGGGGGATGCGGAGAGGCAGCGGCTTTCTGCAGAGCAACCAGTGGGAGTAGAGCCCAGGAAGGACACCATGATGAGCTGCAGGCATCTGCTATCATGATTAGTTCTGGAGTCTATGTCTTTCTTCTTCTGAGTCCATATCAGGGTTAGAAAACTGTATCCGTTAAGGACGTGTGGCGCTCTGCATTTTAATGCAGGAGTCTTGCCGTATGGCTGCAATAAGTGTGGCAACAAATGGGAGAAATGCTCCTGACAGCTCTAAGGCAGGTTGGACATAGAGGCTGAGTTGTCAAACAGGAAGAGAATGCTGGTTTTGGAAGTGTGCAGGTCTTGGCTTTCCTTTTTATCTTTTTTTTTTTTGTAGAACTAAGAATAGGGCGATCTTTGTTTTATTGTTTGACCTTTTGGCGAATCAGCTTCCTCATAGGCAAATGGAGGCTAGAAGTTGCATCCTGAAGCTAGCTTGTGTGGTACCTGATGGAGCTCTGACATCAATCCTGCTCTGGACACGACCTGATGAAAGCAGCCTGAAGAAGGTATAGCCTGGGCTCATGGTATTGGGGGGACATCATGTCAGGGACCAGTGACAGCAGGAACACAAACAGCTTCCAGAGTCAAGAATCAGAGATGACTCCGGTGTCCAGCTTGCTTCCTCCCTTTATTCAGCCTAGGACTGCAGTCCAGTGGAATAGTGCTGCCCACAGTTAGGGTGGGTCTCCCCACTTCAATGTTCCCCAGTCTGGAAATTGCCTGATGTGCATGCCCAGAGGTTTGTCTCCTGAATACTTCTGTACCATGTCAAACTGACCATCAAGATGAACTACCACAGTCAACATTTGTAGTTTGCTATAATCTTTCTACAGCTAGTAAGGAAGACACTGTGTTTAATATCCACAATCACCTTTTTGTACTGGCAAGATCTCAATGCATTCCCTTTGTGTGCACCAGTAGATTTCCTCGTGGGGTTTACAGAATGTCCACCTGATCACAATGTTGAAGGACTTCAAACAGCTGTTAACTAATCCCAGCCATGGGCTTTGCTGTGGTTGCTTCCGCTCCTGCTCCAGATACTCTGCTGTGATCTTATGCAAAAAATTTTTCCTGTGGACTTGTATGATAGGGAGGAAAGGGTTAGTAGCAGATAGTTGTACTTGCATTTCAGTGGGCAATTATGACCTGCAAGGGCTAAGGACTGTGGTCACATAGATGATCTTAAAAGACTGTTCTGTTTCCTGGGGCTGTTCTCATGCATGGTCACAGATTTGGCTGCTTAAAATGAGAGAGCTGTATCCTCTTACAGTTCTGGAGGTCAAAATAAAGGCACAGTTGGCACTCTCTGGAGGAGGACCCAAGGAGAACTACTCCTTGCTTATTGTAGCTTTAACAATCCTTGGCTTATGGTCACATCACTTCAATTGCTGCCTCATGGGCTACACTGTTCTTTCTTCTCTATGTGTGTGATCACCCCTCTGCCTCCCTCTTAGAAAGATGCATAGCGTTGGACTGAACACCATTTGGATCATTCTGGATACTAAGCTCTTGACTTAATCACACGTGTATCATCCCTTGGACTCTATCCAAAGAACCAATTTGCATGGTCATCTTGTCATCTTCACTCTTTGTATAATTGGAGTTTCCCTAATCAAGGACTAATGCTCCTCACAGAAGCCATATGTTGCCAAATAAAAATGGCAGGACAACTTACACTTGAGTGGTTGGTCAGGAGGCTCCCAGAGACCCACAAGCAATGCCGGATGTGGCCATTGCTCTTGATTCTACACATGAACTTTAAGACTCTATTGCTGAAGACATCACATAACCTATAGAAATCAAATTCATCTGACCCAGAAGCTTCCTCCATCATGGCTACTTTTCATAGTGCTGGAAGGTGCCATGATTCAGGCTTCAGCAGGAGAAAAGTCAGCGACAGTCTTACCCAGCTAACACACCTGTGAGATACAATAATGACTGACTTGGTAAGATAATGCCCTTTAGTACAATAGTGGCGTGAGAGTAAACAGCCACTTTCTGATTGGATGTAAGCCCACTTCCCAGGGCTGAAAGGACACAGTATCAAGTGACTTTCTAAATACTTACCTCTATGCTCATAGATTCATACATCTCTCACCCCTCATCAGAGAAGCTCTTTGTGCAGAGGAATGGTGGCAGTTAACTCAGAGGCTCCCAGTAGGTCAGGATATAGAGAATAAGTGCCTGTGGAGTGTTCAGTCACTAATGACCCCACATCGAGACGATGAAAGAGAAAGATTGCAGGATCCAGAGGTTGGAGAAGATTGGAGTGAAACATTGTCTTCTGGCCATGATAGGACTGCTGATCTCACGAACTCATGCAGCTGCAGTTACCTGGACAAGGAGGTCAAACCCGTCAACATTTCAGCAATTCCATGCGAGGGGCACGCAAGCCTAAAGAAAGCTGACTCTTTGCCCCTAGCTGAGTAGCTATTGATAGTTGGTAGCTGAAAGGGAATGGCGAGTAAGTTGTCTTTAGGGGTATATCCCCTGGTAGGTCAACTCTGCTACAGTGGGTGACACCGCATGCCTGAATATATGGGCACCACAGTTTAGACCAAGTGGATTTAAAACCAAGCTTACAGATAAATGAAAAGTGCATGAACTCTCTGTCAGATACCTGAAGCTGCCATACTATGAGCATCTCCTAAAAGCCCAGGGGTAAATGGATATAGCTCAGAAGTATACCCTTCCTTCAAATAAGAACTAATAGCAGCACTCATCAAATTATTTCAAAAACTAGGAACCGAACAAGCATTTCCTAATTCTTTGTATGAAGCCACTATTACCCTGATACCAAAACTACACAAGGACCCATCAAAAAGAAATTGTAGATATCCCTTATAAACATATATATAAAAACTCTCAATAAAATACTCAAAAAATGGATTCAAGAACACATCAAAAACATTATCCACCACAATCAAGTTTATTTCATCCCAGAGTTTCAGGGATGTAAATCAATAAAAATGATCAGTCGCATAGCTGAAAAGACAAAAACCACATGACTATCTCATTAGCTGCAGCAAGACCTTTAACAACATCCCTTTTGTGATAAAAAGCCCTGAAGAGACTAGAGGTACAAGGCGCGTTCTTCAGCATAATAAATGCTATTTATAGCAAGCCCACAGCTAACATCATCCTAAATGAAGAGAAACTCGAGCATTTCTACTAAAATCAGAAACAAGACAAGGTTGTTCACTATTTCCGCACCTACTTAACACAGTACTTACAACCGTAGCTAGTGCAATAAGACAACTGAAGGAGAGCAAGAGCATGCGAATAAGAAAGGAAGAAGTCAAAGTTCCTCAGTTGGAGATGATTTGTAGAATCTAAAGATTCTACCAGTAAGTTTCTATGTCTGATAAACACTTTTAGCAAAGTAGTAGAACCCAAAGTTTACACCCAAACTCAGCCTTCCTTTATACAGATGACCAGCATACTGAGGAAGGATTAAGGACACAACACCTTTCATAGATTAGCCTAAAGAATATAGTGGAATAATTCTAACCAAGCAAGTGAAAGATTTGTGTATATATACTTATGTGTGTATAAATTATCTATCATTTATCTTTCTATCTACCTACCTACCTACCTATCTTTAAGACATTGATTGAAGAAGATACCATGAGACAAAGAGATTCCCCTATGCTCATGGATTGGTAGGATTAATATAATGAAAATGACCATCTACCAAAAGCAATCTACAGAATTTGATTCAACTCCACTATCAAAATTCCAATACCAATGCTTTACAGAAATTGAAAAAACAATCTTCAACTTTATATGGAAACACAGAAAATTCAGGATATCTAAAACAATGCTAAATAATAAAAGAATTTCTGGAGGTATCACTATCCCAGTTTTAAAGTTATGTAAGAACAATGTGTTGGGATAAAAACAGACATGTTGGTTAACAAAATAGAATTGAAGACACAGACATAATTCTACACACCTATGGACACCTGATTTTTGATAAAGAAGCAAAAAACACATACTAAAAAGATAGCGTCTTCAACCAATGGTATGAGTCAAACTGGGTATCTACATGTAAAAGAAAGAAAATGGTCCCATATTTACTATTTTGCAGAAATAGATTTCTCAAAAGATTAAACACAAATAGCTGAGAAACACTTGAAGAAAGGTTCAGTATCCATAGTCATCATGAAAATTCAAGTTGAAACTACTTTGAGATTTCATCTTACCCAAGTCAGAATGGCCAAGATCCATCAAACAAATGACAGCTCATTTAGTCAAGGCACATCTATTGCTGGTAGGAGTGCAAACTTGTACAGCATTATGGAAATCAGTGCGGAGGTTCCTAGGGAGGCTGGGAACCCATCTACCTCCTGACCCAGCTGTACCACTCTTGGGCATATACCCAAAGGACTCTACATCTTTCTACATAGACACTTGTTCAACAATGATCATTGATGCTCTATTCATAATATCTATAAACTGGAATTCTACTAGCTGTTTGTCAGTGGATGAATGGATAATGAGAATGTGATGCATTTACACAGTGGATTATTATTTGGCTATTAAGAAAAATGAAATCATGGGATTTTTCAGGCAAACGGATGATACTAAAAAGAACTGATGTAATCCAGATCTCATAAGACAAAGATTATATGTTTTCCCTCATATGTGGATGCTAGCTTTTAAGCTTTAGATATGTGCTTGTTTCTTTAGATGTGCTTCAACCCACATACTAGCGAATTTAGATAACTGGTAAGTGACCAGGAGGGAGGAGGAGATCTTCCAAGGAAGGGAAACTAGACTAAGAGGGAGGGTGTGTGGGGAGAGGGCTAATGAGAGGGGGTGATGTGGAGGGACAGCTACCAGTAAAGGCCTTAAAACGCCATATGGGAACCTACTACGGTAGAAGCGTCCTAAAATCTATACATAGATGAAAGGATTTGAAATGGAGTCAGTATTGGAAGACAAAGCCTCAACTAAGCATCTTATGCCACCAAGTAATATGACCAGTTCTAAGAATGGGTTACACTCCATTCAGGGCTTGGGCAAAGAGGTCACATATAAGCCTCAGATATCACAGGCTATTGCCAGGGTTCTTGGTTGCTCTCCACAACCTATGGTAAGGCGTTATTGTGGAAGACACAACTCACACAGCTCATTCATTCCCAGGGAAGTTTACCTCTGAAACCAAATGGGACTCTGCACTTGAGCTTCGGGCTTCACTGAATAGGAGACCTTGAACTGGCTGGTTAAGATGTCTTCTTAATATGCATTCTGCATTGGAACTGGAAGATTCTTAAGAACAGGGTAGAATGTTCTGGAACAACATGGTAAGTGGAACCTTCAGCATTCTGTTTATTCCAACACAATTATCTTCGACACTCCGAGAAGAGTTTGGTTTTATGAACTGAAGTCCCTGGAGAAAGAAACCGTATCTAGATTAAAGACTTCACAAGGCTAATTGGTTGATAGCAGCTGTAGAGAACTGGCATGTTGTTGATCTAGACGGACAGGATCTTCGGCTAACTGGCCAGGAAGACCCAGAGATCATCTGTCTCTGCATGCCCAGTGCTTGGATTAGGTGTGTGCACTATCACACACCACAGTTTTGTTAATTTTTACAGTTTATTTTTATTTCGTATTTATTTGTGTTTTGGCTGCTCGGATGTCTGTGTGAGCGTGTCAGAAACCTTGGAACTGGAGCTACAGGTAGGTGTGAGTTGCCACGTGGGTGCTGGGAATTTAACCTAGTTCCTCTGGAAGAGCTGTCAGGGCTCTTAACCCCTAAGTCAACTCTCCATCCAAACTAATGCTCTTGTTCTTGCGTGACAAACACTTGACTCACAATCATTCTCTAGTCCCTCAGCTTGCACATCTATCATAAATGTATATGAGTTTCTATTTTCATTGTTTATTTTTGCTTAAGGGTTTTAAGTACCCAAACTGCATATTTCTAAGAAAATGCCAGTTTGTTTTTTTTTCCTGGGCTGGTGTAGTGAAACAGAATCCTACATTTTATTTAAAATAACAAGTTCTTTCTACCTGAGTGTGAATGATTCGAACAGCTGCTTCCTGATTAGGTTTGGCCCCAGTCACACGTAGAGTTGGTCTCTGTCAAACAAAAATAGATGCGAAAGTCAGGAGAGTTATTGCATCATGGGAAAAATCCAATAGAGCTGTTTATTACAAACCTACCAGGGAAATCCCCGAGGACATCATGCCCACTCTTGACGCCCTTGGCAATGGGAGCAGAGCAAAGCCATCCCACGCTGCCTTCCCACAGCACCCTGGGTCACCGACACCAGGCTTGTTTCCAGGATGGGCCTCATCATTTATGCCTGGCACAAGCGAGGGAGGCAGCTTGATGGATTTGCTGCTCGTATCCAAGCTGCTATCACTGGGCAGCCTACGCTGAGATGGCCATCAAGCCTTCCAGCAGATCCTGACAAACCCCGCCAAGACTAATATTGGAAAACGTAGAAATGGGATACATGGATAAAGTAAGGCTCGCTCCCAGAATGCCCCCTAAATCTCAGGCTCTTTCGCCTGTGGGATCCACTTTACTGCCCAGAGAAGTCAGTGGGAAAAACAGGTTTGGAAGGACAGCCAGGCACTTCTTTAAATGAAAAATGGGAACCTAACTCAGGAGAATGGAGCTGCTCTCTCCTGCCTCCTCTAAGTTCACATATTTAGGCTATATTAAAGAATTTGCAGCAAAACCCACTATAACATATGTTTGTGTGCTTCATTGGAAAAGCCACAATTAGCTATTGCTTTAGATGATTTTCTTCAGGTCTATAAGGAAAAAAATACTGTGTTATAAAAATAAGAAATAAAAAAAAATCACATTTCCAAAAGGAATATCTGTAGTATAATCATTATGTGAATAGTCTCTAAAGACGAAACAGTTGAACTACTTTTGGAACTAGATTTTAGTGCATCGATTTTAAGATTCAAAGTCACCTGAGAAAACTAGTAGTTAAAGGTGCGGGTAAAGCCAGCTATGAATCTGGCCTCCATTGGTGTCAAGGGTAACTGTTAGGGAAAATAGGAATGTTGTAATATTGTCGTTATTGATGGTAATGATGAAATGTTGAGAAGTCAAAGGACTTGGTACCTGAGAGGAGCCAAAGACTGGGTGGGCACTGTGAAGACCGCATGGCTCTGTGCAGTCCTCTATCAATAATGTGATCTGGAGTCCTGCCTGACCTGGGGCTCAGTGAATGAACTAACGGGAGGGATCAACAAATACTCCCTGGTAGGAATAGTGAAAGCAAGGGACGTTAGCAAAGAATGACAGTGCCAAGCCCTAAGGCAGAGGCCTGGAACCTCAGATGCTCTGGAGGCTGAGACAGGAGGATTGAAAGTTCAGGGTACACCTGGGCTACAGAGTGAGCTAAAGACAGCATGAGTGTAACTCAGTAGAACTCTCCTGAAATGAAAGGAGAAAAATGGCATTTAAGGGACATTGTCTGGT
>LOJH01019323.1:0-13253 GCA_001685095.1 Ellobius talpinus | reverse complement strand
TCTCTCTCTCTCTCTCTCTCTCTCTCTCTCTCTCTCTCTCTCTCTTCCTTCTTCTTTCCAATAAACCCCTTCCTAATTCCTAATTTCATGTCTTTTAACTTTATTACCCACAGAGTTTAATTAGGATTACTTATAGGAGCACAGGGGTGTGGTTATTTACCACAGCAAGGGCAACTTATCAATGGCTACATCACTGAAGAGATGACTTCAGACTCTCTCTTTCCCAGCAACAATTAACCAATAGCTCCCCAGGAGTGGGTGTAGCCAGAGAGCTCTTCCTTCCTTCATGCTCCTATCAGTAATAAAGAGGCTAACAGGGCATAAAGTCTTCCTGAAAGCAGAGCTTCCCAGGCCTGGTTTACCACCCGTGGTGTAGCTTTGGTATGGATTTCTGCTCCTTTGTTTTCTTGCAATTGCTGCTTCATCTGTAGCACCAAGTTCAGTGCATTAAGACATGCCTGCAGGGACTTCTTTCGTGAAGAAGCCTTCCTCCAAGGAGAGTTACACAGTGCTCTAGTACTCCACCCCCCAGGTGCCCTCTGTGGAGGCATCACCCCTTGCTTCTACGATCCATGCTATTCCTTTCATTGCGTTTCGATTGCTTTAATAAAATACCCCAACACAGCAATTTAGAGGACAATCGGTTTATTTAAACTCACAATTTCTGATTACAGTACACCATTGTGGGGAAGTGAAGACAGGAATAGCACATCCCATCCCATCTACATGCATGAGCAAAGGAAAAAAAATGAATGCATGAGTGTCTACTGCTCAGCTAGTAGGTCCGTCACGGCTTAGGGAACATGGAGTATCTTTGTTCTGCTGAAGATACCTTATCTTCATTTGTATTAATTAATTAAATTTGGTAAGTTTTTATATGTGGTATATCTCTCACATGTGTATAAAAGCACATCCCTGTATTCACATATAAGGAGGCTAAAGGAGCACATTGAGTGTCCTGCTCTGTCACTCTCTGATAGACTCCCTTGCTATGGGGTCTCTCTGAATCTGGAGCCAATCTGTCATCCAGCAAACCCCAGAGAGTGTCTTGTATCTCCTCCATTCAATGCTAGTATTATATGCTTTTGTGTGACTACTTCTTGCTTTAAACATGGATGATGGAAGTCTGACTTCCCATGCTGATGCTATGAGTGCTCTGACCCACGGGCCATCTCCCAAGCCCCTGACCTATCATATATTCTCCTTGGCTACCTCATCATCTAGAGCCATCATTCCCCCTTCTAGTAAGATCCTGTAGAATCACCCAGAACTAGACAGCAACATGGCATATCCAAGTCTACATGAAGTACTGAATGAAGGGGAAACTAGTTGGGGAAGCAGAGACAGGCAAATCCCTAGGGCTCACTTTTTTTTCTTGATTGAATTATACCTGAGTTTTCTTTAACTGAGAGTTTGCCACAATGCAGAATCCCATAAGAAGAGTGTCTCAACTGAGGAATTGTCTAGATTTGTTTGTCCTATGAATATGCCTATGGAGAATTGTAGTGGTTGTTAACTGATGTAGGAGGACCCATCCCACTGTGGGTGATACCATTCCCTAGGCATTTGGTTGTCAGCTATACAAACAAAGCTAGTCAGGCATGAGCCTGTTAGCAGGCCAGCAAACATCATCACCCATGGTTCCTGATGTGCCTTTTGGAGAAGTAAGTTCCCTGGTCAGAGGTGTGGCTGTGTGAGATATAGCAAGCTGGCCTGCTGTCAGGGTCCTGTCTTGAGTGCTTACCCTGACTCCCGTCAGTGATGGACTGTGTTCTGGAATTAGAAACTCAAACATCACTTTCTCCTCCAGGGTTGTTTTTTGGCCAAGGTATTTTGTCGCAGTCACAGAAATGAAACTAGAACAAGTTGGAAGGGTGGCTTTGGAGATGACCATGTGAGAATGTCAACAAGCATGTGTGCAGATGAGCACAGAAAGGAACACAGACAAACACATGCACACATGCAGGATGTGCCTAGCATCACAAGGGCTTGTCTGCAGAGTTCTTCCACTGGCGGGTAGGAAAATGAGCCCAGGAGAGCAGACCTCTGATTCTTTTCTTTCTCTCAAGCTCCAACACTTGCATAATATTCTCCACAGAACAAGCATCTATTATAAATGTTTGCAGAATGAATGTTAAACACACACACAACACACACTGACACAGAGGCCATGGTGAAAACGCTCCTCCTCTACTTTGTTTAGCTCTACAGGGAATACACGTGCCATTTAGATAATTCAACACACCTCGCACTTGGTGAACCTGGCGCTGCGGTGATTTGTTTATGAAGCACCAGTTTTGCACATTATTTTATGCACAGCTTCACTATCAAAACAAACCAAAGGCCCGAACAACTTCTTCTCCCCAAAGGACAAAACAACAACAACAAAATATTAATGCTTTTCTTTTTAAAAATCAGCTTTCATTCTTTCTTGCCATGCACTCAAGAAGTGTCCAACATATTCCTGCATTACAGGTCTGACCCTCACTTGGACAGCTTCTCATTCCTTTGATGAAAAGTATCTGCCAAGTAGGAAGGCTGAGGCTTTTTGTCACCTACCGAACAATTGATCCAGTCAAGGTTTGAAGCATTTGCCTCTCCAACCAGAGGACAGATGAACAGCAGATGCCAGATAGCTTGAAGCTATGCTGGCTCCTCCAGACAACAGCCTGAAATATTATCTAGTAAATTTGTTTGGGGGAGTTCCTAGGTACCTTCTTGGGTTGTATTTGAGTAGAGTACAATCCCTGCGAGAAGAGTGGACTCAGTGGATATGTGAATATTGCCAGTAAAGTGTTTGTCTTGCAAGAATGAGGACCTCAGTTGTCTTTAGAATCCACATGAAAAGCCAAGGGCAGGGCTATGCTCTTGTAGTCCCAGGGAGTAGAAATGGCTGACCCCAAGCCTACCCTAAATGTTGAGCCAATGAGGACCCTGACTCAAAACAAAAAAGCTAACCAAAAGAAAGAAACCTTCACACACACAAATGGCTAGCACCTATAGAATGACATCAGAGGTTGATTTCTGGTCTTCACATACATGCACACAGATATGCACCTACACACACGTGCACAGGCCACATGCATAAACACACAAACACACATACACACATACTCAAAAATGATAGGCTTCCTGAGAGTAATAGAATATATGACCTACACAATCTATCTGATCAAATACATTTGAATTCAGAGTAGAATGTTTGGAAAATGTGACCCACAGTCAACAGTAATAAAGATGTATCTGGGGACTTCAGAGATAACTTGACAATTAAGTGTGCTTCCTGCTCTAGAGACCAGAGTTTGGATGCCAATACAGACATTGAGTGGTTTACAATGTAGCTCCAGCTCCAAGGGATGTAATGCCCCAATCTGATCCCAGTAGGTAACTGTGTAACATGAAACAACACACTCATACACACACACACACACACACACACTTCTTATTTAAAAGGGAGAGAGTATCTACATTCTAGGGTATAGCATATTCTATAATTCTTTTGTTATAAACAGCTTGAAGTATCAAGGGAAATCATGTATGCATGTTTGCATGTGTACATGTATGTATTCATACCTGTGTGTGTGTGTGTTAATGTGGTGAGAAGTCAACCTTAGTCACTGTTTCAGGACATATCTACTTTGCTTTTTGGAGATCAGGTCTCTCACTAGAACTTGGAGCTTACTGGTTAGGTTAGGCAGGCTACCCATCAAGTCCCAGGGATCCACCTGTCTACTCACCTACTCTTCCCCAGCTCTTCAATGGGTGCAAGTCCAAGCCAGTATTCCTAGTTTTTTACATAGGTTGTGAGATTGAACTCAGTTCCTTATGCTTCCACAGCCAGTACGTTGCTGACTGAGCAATCTTCCCAATCCCATGAAAGTATTTTTTAAAAATATTCTGAGTTTGCAAGAAACTAAGGAAATACCAAAGCCTAAAACCCAAGGGAAAGTTGCAATCAGAGATTAAAATTAGCCAGCCGCTTGCCTTCTGCACCGGAGGCATTTGTTGGAAATCTTTTGATTTTCAGGATACTGTAGGGATCTGAGGTAGTTTGCTCTCTCTATTGCTGTGATAAAATGCCATGACCAAAAGCAATGTGTGGCATGGAAATGGTTTATTTTGTGCATTTGTCCCCATCACAACCTGATGTGGGATTCCCTCTGTATACTATGAATATGTTTTATTGTCACTGGTTAATAAAGAAGCTGCTTTCGGCCAATGGCTTAACAGAATATAGCCAGGCTGGAAAAGATATATAGAGAGAGTAGGCAGAGTCAGTGAGATACCATGTAGCCACCCACAGGAGACAGAAGCACCAGAACCTTGCAGGTAAGCCACAGTCGTGTGGTGATACACAAATTAATAGAAATGGGTTAATTTAAGATATAAGAGTTAGCCAGAAATATGTTTAAGCTATTGGCCAAACAGTGCTTTAATTAATACAGTTTTATGTAATTATTTTGGATCCAAGCAGCCAGGAACGAACAAGCAGCCTCCCCCCAACAACAACCCATCAATGAGAAAAGTCACTGTCGGGAACTCAAGGCATGAACCTGGAGGCAAGAACAGAAGCAAAAGCCATAGAGAGACACTGCTTACTAGCTATATTTCCAGAGATGGCTCATTCTACCTTCTTATACAACCCAGGACTTCCTGCCCAGGGATGGCACCACCCATAATGCATTGGGGCAACCCACATCAATCACTAATTAGGAAAGTGCCAGTCCATAGACTTGCCCACGGGCCAATGTAATGGAAATATTTTCTTGGTTGAAGTCCCCTTTACCCACGTGATGCTAGTCTGTGTCAAGTCCTCAAAGAACCAAGTTGCACAGGTTCTAAAGATATCCCTACCTTGGGCTCTGTGGGAAAGCACAGAGCAGACACCCACATAGGTCAGCAGTCATGGACGACTATGCTAGAACAAACTAGAAATGAGCCTGTCTCATGCAAGAGGACTCTACAGGTGAGTTCTGGTGTCTGTCCTTGCTGGGTTGTGGAGCAGGAATTGTCTTTTTGTGCAATGAAAAATGGCCTTCATGGATGTCTCACTCAAAGTCTACGTTCAAAGCAGTTTAACAAACACCGCATGCTTGTTAGGGTGTTTTGCAGCTCCATCACGAAAACCTGCCAAGGAAAATTCACCCTGTTTCCTACTTTATCTTTTCCTGTTTCTCTTCCTTTCTTTTTTCTTCTTCCTTCCCTTCTTTCTTCTCTCTCCCCTTCTTCCCTCCTTCCCCTCTTCTTTCTTTTATTTCTTTCTCTTTCCTTCTTTTCCTTCCCTTCTTTCTTCTCTCTCCCCTTCTTCCCTCCTCCCCCTCTTCTTTCCTTTATTTCTTTCTCCTCCCTTCTTTTCCTTCCCTTCTTTCTTCTCTCTCCCCTTCTTCCCTCCTTCCTCTCTTCTTTCCTTTATTTCTTTCTCCTCCCTTCTTTTCCTTCCTTCCTTCCTTTCTTTTCCTTCTCTCCTACTTTCTCTACCACTTTCCCCTTTCTTGGTGCCAGGGAGTAGGTCTCAGAACCTTGTGTGTGCTAAGCAAGCATTCTCCCAGTGATCTACCAGCCCCTGCTTCCTGGTTTCCTAAGACTCAAGAGTTCAAAAGAATTGCTACATTTTAAAAGATTATACAATTTAATTTGAAAGAGTGACAGATTTGTATGTAGCTCAAAAAGGTTTATATATCTCTTATACTATTTAAAACTTTATGGAAAAGTTTGCCAACTCCTGAAGAGAGGGAAGACACTGAGATCCAAAGCAGGGACTCTGGGTTTGAGAAGCACTGTTAGGCTTTTGGAGTCTAAATCCCCACATGTGTGCAATGAGCTGAATGAACTCTAAAGCTAATATTTCACATGAAATAGGGAAGATATTATGTTGGAAGTGTTGCTTGGATGACGCTCACACTTTTAGGTAAATGCTGAGAAATAATTACAACTACGAGATACAAGAGGACTCCCAGAAGGAAGACCAAGCTCCCCAGAGAAGACGATCTGTGCTGCAATGCAGAGAAGAAGGGAAGGGAGTAAGGCCTTCTTGTTTGCTGGATGCATCCAGTGCATTCATTAGTCACATTCCCTGCCTCAGGGAAGGTTGTGACTCAGACTACAAATCTCTAATCTACCACTAACTAGCCAAAGCAAGAAAAGAACCTTAGTGTGTGTGTGCGTGTACATGCAACATCTGATTTGAGCTTGGTCTTTTGTGAATTGATGTGATTTAGAGACACCTCCCAAATAAATGCACGGTACTCCAGGAAGAGACACATAAAATACCAGTGTTCATTCCACTGACGCTGTGCAGCAGAAAAATTGTTGAGTTTTGGAAATGGAGAAATTGCATCTTTCAGAGTGCTTGCGTGCCGGAGCGTGCCTTGGAAGCAGGCTAGCTGACTGTTCTTCAGTACATGCTAAGCATGCCTAATATATTTCCTACCTCCCTTGCTCTGTCACACTGTCTAGAAAAGGTAGCCACAAAAATGTCTCCACTAGCAAAACAGGTCACTTAACATTTGGAATGGAGCAAATCCCTTCCTATCCTTGCTGGGATTCAGATATGTGTTTCGATGGCCTTTTTTCCTTGGAGGAAAATTCAGTCTTTTTTAATATTGAATGATTGAAACATTAGCACAGATCTGTCCTCAGGCACTTTGTAGGAAGACCATATATTTGGAATGCTTCTCTTCTGCACCTCCAAGTATGGAAAAGAATAAATGTTTCATTCTTAGAAAACAGACATTTCTCTTTTGGGAGAAAGTAAATGAATAAGGAGGCCAAATATATATGTCTTTTTCCCTAGTATATGACTTAGAATAAAAGTCTATCCTGATTTTATTGGCATCTGGTATTTGTATTAAAAATAGCCAGGGTTTAATGTTCTAAACTAAATCAGTGGGCTGACTAAACATTTCCAGGACAGAAGGTATCTTTGGAAAGATTGTGCTAAGTAGTTTTAGCTGTCTGCTTGACATGACCTACAATCACTCAGGAAAAGACTCTTAATGAGGAATTATCTAGATCAGGTTGGTCCAGGGGCATGTCTGTGGCGGGTTTTCTAGACTTGTAACTTATATCTGAAGATTCAATCCACTGTCGTTGGCACCATTCCTTAGTCAGGGGTCATGAACACTATAAGAAAAGAGAAGTCAAGCTGAGAACAAGACAACAAGGATCCACATGTTCATTCTCGTTTGGCTCTTGACCGTGGATGTGTTGAATGTGGTGTGACAAGCTGCTGGAGTTCCTACAGTGACATTCCTGGGACTTTAGACTGGAATTATACCCAAATAAAGCCTTCCCTCCCCTAATTTGCTTTTTATCAAGATATTTTATCAACAGAAACAAAGACTTAACTTTTAGAGAAAGTCCATCTTGGATTTTTCTAAACAAATCTACATTGCTGTGTCTTTGTGTGTGTATGTGTGTGTGTGTGTGTGTGTGTGAACCAATATGTGTAGGGAGTGTGTATGCAGGTCAGAGGTCCATGTTGGATGTCTTCCTTTATCATTCCTCATCTTGTTCTTTGGAAACAGGGTCCCTCACTGAACTTGGAGCTTGCTGATCCAGATAGACTGGCTGGTCAATTAGTTTCCAGGATCCTCCTATCTCTACCTCCCAAGTGTTGGGATTACTGGCCTGGCTATTTAAGATGAAGATCAAATTCAGGTTCTCACCCTTGCACAGAAAACCACATTACAATCTGAACCATTTCCCTTGTCCCCAACACTGTCACATGTGAGAAAAATAGCATGTCACCTTTCCCCAATTTTCCAAAAGTTGAGAATAACTTTGTGGAAAACAATGAAGTTCTTGATACAACTTTTCTTCTCATCCAATAAACTCTTTTCAGGGAAGGAAATACACAAAAGACTTTAAGAAATAAAGGGAAAAGATCCCACACACCCTAGTCTTAATACTTTTCTTTTTGTATACATACATTTATATGTATATATGTGTATGTATATGTATGTGTATATGTGGGAATACATGCCATTGAGTGTATATGGAGGTCTCAGGGATAGAACTCAAGTAGGTCATAAGACTTGGTGACACTGCCATTTCACTAGCCCCCATTTCTAAGCAGAGAAGTTGAGAAGAGGGTGATTGTTAATAAGAAACATTTAAATCTATGTTTTAAGGAGAAGCTTAGAGGGAAGCGGGCTTCACTCAAGCCCACACTGCCACCCCACCCCTCACACAGCCCTTTGCATCTTCTACTGTGACCTGCAGGTCACCCTGACATTGCTTCAATGAGCTGTGCTCCCACAGCTTGCAAAGCCCCACAAACAGGTCTCAGAAAATACAAGAGCAAGGGACATGGCTTTGAAACTGCAGTGCAGAAAGTTTAGGGCTGTGGACAGAGCTCCACTTCACAGAACGAAGAACTCCATTCAAAGAGGCAGAGCTGGGGAAATACTTAGGAGTGTTCCTTTTATGCCTGACTCAGGGCACTTTGCTGGGTAGCGGGGCAGGTTTTCAAGTGATCGCATCTCACTGGGCAACTTTAGTGGTCGGTTCATCATAATGGTTCCTGCAAAGCAAAGAGCTAGAAGAATGGTTTCATAATTTTGCTACTGTAACTCTACCTGAGGTGGGTTGATTGATTGATCCAGGAATTGCAATTCTTTTGCTGTGTATGAAAAGCAAACCTTTTGCCCATGTGGCTATCTCAGGCTCTTTGAGGGGAAGATGTAATGGAAGCTTCACACAGTCAGAAACTGCATCTTACTAAGTGAGGCCAGCCAGACTAGCCAGTCAAGAAACCCAGGTACCACGCTCAGTGTCAGCTATGAGTCCTAGGATTTCTTTATAGATACATACATTGTATATGTACAAAGGACATGAAAGTCGAAATGAAATCGTCTAGGAGAACAAAGGGGATAACGGGAATAGGAAGTGTGGGAATGGGGAAGGTGGTGGAGTACAGGGCTGGTACGCTCAAAAGTACATTATACACTTACATGAAAACTAGAAAGGACTTGCATTGTGTAAACCATAAAAATGAATATTTTAAAAACTAAATAGGCAAATGTGATGGCGGGGAGATGGCTCGGTAGAAAAAGTGCTTGCCTTGTAGGTATACATCCCTAGAATCCAAGCTTTTAAAAGGAAGTTGTATGCAGTGGCCTGTACTTATGGCCTCAGCACCGGGGAAGAAGAGACAAGAGTATTCCTGTGGCTCCTAGCCAGTCAATGCAGCCTAATAGGTGAGCTCCGGGGCTCCTGAGAAATGATGCTGGTCAGGTCCCAGCACATTCTATCACCGCAATTATAATGTCCGAAAGGTGAGAAAAATTACACAATCCAAAGAAACTAGCAAGAGTTGGCTGCTGTAATAGTTACCCTCTCCATTGTCACGAGAAAGTACTTGCTAAGAACAACTTGAGAAATGAAGGGTTTATCTGTTCGAGGGTACAGTTTACCATGGCAGGGCAATTGCGGTGGTGGCAGCTGCTGTCCCCTATGTCCCCTGAGTGCATGAGGCAGTTGGTCCCACTGCATCCACAGTCAGGAAGTGAAGTGAGATGATTGCTGGTGCTCGGCCGGCTTTCTCTTTACCACTCTAGGAGCCCAGCTCAGAAGGCTGCCAGCCACTTCTGGGTGGGTCGTCAAACCTCAGTTAATCAACACAGAAACTCCCTAACAAACACACCCAGGATTTTGTTTCCATGACAATCCTAAGTTCTAACAAGTTGACAGTCAAGGTTAACCATCACTACCACCTTGAACTATAAAATAGAATTAACAACTATTCTTGGGAAAGGATCCCAATGAAATTTAGCCTGGGAAGCTATTTGACATTCATTCTGCAGGCAAGATAAAAAAGGCTGAGCAGAAGCAATGCAGGAAGAAATAGTTTATTTGGCATATTATTCCTGGTCACAGTCCATCACTGAAGCAAGTCAGGGCAGGAACTTAAGCAGGAACTTGCATCAGAAACCACAGAGGACACTACTTGCTGTCTCTCACTGGTTAGCTTTCTTACACAGCACAGACCTAGGAGGGATGGTACCATCTACAGTGGGGTGGGCCATCCTACATCCAGTTAACAATCAAGGCAATTCCCCACAGCCATGCCCACTGGCTCATCTGACCTCGGCAATCTCTCTCCAAGAGCAGGTAGCTCTAGGCTAGGTCAACCTGGCAGCTGAAGCTCACGAGGAGAGAAGACATTTCACAGTGTCCGAGCAAACTGTATTTACTGCTATTTATGAACCTACTGGAAAACTCGTCTCTTTTTTTCCCAATTTAAACAACTAACTGTAGTTCTGCCTTTTTGATTCTTATTGTTGATTGATTGTAGATTGTCCGCTGTAAATGAGGTTTATCGTGTTAGAAATTACTTAATATCGTGTAAAGAGGCAATATTCCTGCCCCTCAGGTAGAGCTTGAACCCAAATCCACCCCACAAATGACACAATGCATTGGAAGCTGTTCTTTTCAATTCCCCCCTTTTGTTATGTGTTTCTGGTGTGGGTGCGCATGTGTGTGTGCATGTGCATGTGTGCGTGTGTGAATGTGAAGGTGTACGTATATAGGTGGCCATGCATGCTGAGGCCAGAGATTGAATTTAGCATTCTTCTTCAGTTGTTCACAACCTTATTTTGTGAAATTATCTCTCATTAAACCTTGACTTCACTAATGGGCTAGACTACCTAACCAGTGAGTCCCTGAAATGCTCTTGTCTATGCTTTCCCAGTGCCAGGAGGGTAGGCACACCTGGGTTTTTTGTGTGGGTACCAGGGATCTGAACTCAGATCTTCATGTTTGCCTGCAAGTACTTTGCTCTGAGTCACCCTCTCCCCAACCCTCTATATTTCCAATTCTCACGTGTTAGGGTAGCAGTTATCCTCATGTCTTGAAAGAATGGTTGGCGAATAGAAGAAGGAGTCAAATAGATGGCCCTGAAGTTCCTCTTATCTAATCTGAGTACCAAATCATTCCTGAAAAATCAAAAGAAATCATCTCATTCTTGATCTCACGAGACCACAGATGCTGGCACCCGTCAGGAAGGAAGGGTTTCAAAGCACAATGGATGATTATAAATTGTAGCAGATGGCCTTTCCAAATGCACTTCCTGGTTCTCACGGAGTTTTCTTACTGGTTTGGCCATTGGTCTGGCAAATATTTTATCTTTATCTCATTAAGAACATCAAGAGCAGATTCCCTCCCCCCCTTGTTAGGATCCTTACTACGTCTTCATAATCTTGCCTCAGGTTTGAATCATTTATCTGAATCTGTGCCACACAATTTATTCTTCAGAGACATTAATTATCTTCCCAACTGGTTGACTGCACTGAGTTAAAATGGATAACGATGGAGACAAGAATATTTCATTCACAAAGGCAATAGAAATGTGCTTTTGCTGGGAGAGGCTTCCTGTATCTGGAAGATGGGTGGGATTATTCACTGAAGGTTACAACAAATAACAAGAGGACTTGATTTTCTCCGACAAGTTGGTGGCAGAAATAGGTGGCAGCATTTATATAGCAAAGGGATATATATATACACCCACATATATGTGTGTATACATATATACATATATACACACACATACACACATATTGGTGGTGCAGAGCATCTAAATTAGACAACCAGTCTTCCAGTTGAGCTGCCTATTCAATCTCTAGGAGCAAGCTGCTTCAGTTGCTGGGGTAGGCAGGAAGGCAGAAGGAGGATGGACTTAATTTTACTTGTTATTTGTCTATTATTTACATATGTGCATGTGTTTGTATGTGTGTAGAGGCACATTTTTATGTGTGCATGTGCATATGGAGACCTGAAGTTGATGCCATGTATTTTCTTTGGTCAGTCTACACCATAGTTGAGGTAAGGTCTCTCACTGAGCCTGGGGCTCACTGTTTTGACTAGCCTGGCTAGCCAATTCACCCTGGGGATTCCCAGTCTCCTACTTCCAAATGCTAGGACTACAGGTGTGTGTGGAGTCATGACCCCATGGCTTTCAATATTAAAAAAATAAAAAGATTTGTTTTGATATTTACCTCTGTGTGTGCACCTGTATGCATGTGCCTTATGTGCACAGGTGCCAACCCCCCAAGACCAGAAGAGGGCATTGGTTCCCTTGAAGCTGAAGGTACAGGCAGCTGGAACTGCCCAATGTGGGTGCTGGGAACTGAACTCAAGTCCCTGCAAGAACAGCAAATGCTCTTAGGCGCTGAGCCGTCTTTCCAGCCCTACCACTTGACATCGTTTTAACATGGGCCCTGGCCCTCATATTGGTATAATAAGCACTTTACCCACTGAGTCATCTCCCCTAACTCTCAAGTGTTTCAATGGTAGGATCTCACTCTGTAGGTCAAGGCTATCCTTGGACTTGCTGTGTAGCCCAGGGTGATCATAAACTTAAGAGCTTCCTGCTTCTGCTTCCTGAGTGTCTTGATCTCAGGCATTGATTACTCTACCTGGAGTTAGGAGTTCTATACTAAGAGGTATAGCATTCCATTAGAATGGTTTTAAATATGTTGGGAAAGTAAGGCACAAAAAAAACTGCGAACTTGTAGAAGGCTTAAACTCAATGTGACTCAAGAGTGTGTTTGCTTCTCAAACATAATGGGAATGTGGATTCCCTGGAGATCTATTTTTATTTGACTTGTGTGCATGCTGCATGCATGGATGCATGGATGTGTGTGTGTGGCTGCCCCCAAAGGCCATAAGAGGGGATTAGAAATATAGACAGTTGTTAATTGCCCACTTTGGGTGCTGGGAACCAAATTTAGGTCCTCTGTAAGAGCAATCAAGGGCTCTTAAGCAATGAGCAACCTCTCCAGCCACTACCTGGAGAACATAATGTGAAGATCTTGGCTTCAGTGGTTTGTTTCATTTTGTTTTGTTTTTTAAAACACGCAAAGCTGGGAAAGGGCCACATTGAGATTAATACGGGGAACTAGAAGGGGAAAATGGGGGTTGAATATTACCATGTTTTATTGTGTACATATTCAAAATTGTCAGGGATAAAGACTAATTGTAACTTTTGAAAAAAGTAGAGTTACTGGCTACAGAGATGCAAAAAAGGAAAACACTTTCAGGCTACAAAACTGCTCCCCTAGAACTGAAAGACCCCAGCTTATAGCCTTAAAAGACCCCAGCTTATAGCTTGCACTGTAATGCCATATTGCAAGGCTTAAGAAACAAACAAGTCAGGGCTTGTCCTAGGCCAGAAGGTCGTGGTCAGGAATAAACAAGTCAGGGCTTGTCCTAGGCCAGAAGGTCGTGGTCAGGAATAAACAAGTTAGGGCTTG
>LOJH01019322.1:2246-21286 GCA_001685095.1 Ellobius talpinus | reverse complement strand
ATGAGGTCTGGTGCCCTCTTCTGGCCTGCAGATATACACACAGACAGAATATTGGACATATAATAAATAAATAAATGAATAAATAAATAAATAAATAAGTAAATATTTAAAAAAACAAGTTTTAAAACTCAAGTTCCTATTTGTTAACACTCTTGATCCTTTTCTTGGTGGTCTTTTTGTCTTGAATCTAAGAGGATTTAAAATATTACGGGTTCATAAAATAATTTTTCTGCATTTTCTCTCACTTCACCAAGAAAGAAGGCCAACAAAAAATGCTTTCCTTGTCACTGTCTAAGTTTCCCTTTTAAGTATTCCAATCCTGGAGTAAATAGAAATTTCATGTCTAGATGATAGGATGGCTCTCACTGGCTCAAATGCTTTAGACAATCTGCTGACAGATATGTAAAATGGCTTAGCAGCATATGTAGAATAAAATCATGTATGTAAAAATTCATCAGCTATGTGCTCATAGGACACAGACATTCTTAAAACAAGTGAATTTAAAATCCAACAACTTGCACATAAAACAATAAAGTCATGGAAAATCACAAGCCTGCAAGTTTACTGTCAATGCTCTCCAATGAAAGCAAGAGCATCAAGAACAGCATGTGTGCTATCAGCTGAGTACTCCAAACCAGCTAATTCAGAACAGGAAAAGTAAGAGACAATTTTCCTACTGAGTGATCTCATGCATTTTTAATAATTTTATTTCTATACCTCAGGTAATTAAAAGAGTTTAGTGAAATAATCCTGCTAATTACTTTTAACCATAGCTTTGTGAAACTATAGGAATGGATTTTTCAAGTCTAGCCATGCATAGTGGTGCATGACTATAATCACTGACAGTTGGAGGCAGGGAGACTGAGAGTTGGAGATCAGCCTGGGCTACATGACCAGACCCTATCTCAAAGAACAATGACAACAAACCAGCCAAAATAAAAGAATGGCCCTTTAAAAGATTACAGAGTCATTGGAGCCTCTATTCACTGAAAAAAAACTACTTTGTCCAAAGTATGTAATGTTGCGGAGTTTGATCATGGGATTTCAGTTAACAACTGTGATTGTCTCTTTTCTTCGGATACACAGCGTATACTTATTCTACAACTGTTTTGGCTTATGTACACTCTGAAAAACCTTAAATAATGTCTCCCTGTGGAGTAAGAGCCATTTGGCTATTCCAAGTTTTAGTTAGAATCTGACCTTTCCAAACAATAGTGATATCAGACAAACAAAGGGTAAATAGGAAAGAAAATGATATTTTCTTGAGACTCTTCTACTTAAAAGCTTAAGCCATACATTGATCTAATCTACATGGGAAGCAGAAACAGACAAGATCTCCTGAGTAAATTGGGAACATGGGGACCTTGGGAGAGAGCTGAAGGGAAGGGGAGAGGCAGGGAGGGGAGCAGAGAAAAATGTAGAGCTCAATACAAAAAAAGCTTAAGCCACCAGCACAAGTAACTACAAATAAATTGCAATTAAAATACTACCTTTAAAACTAAGTAGTCTTATATCTGTTTCTACTAAAAAATGATTTGAAGCTAGTCATGGTGGAACACTTCTAATCCCAGCACTTAGAAGGCTAAGTAAGGGGATTTCTGTGAGTGTGAGGCCAGTCTGGGCTAAGGGGCAAGACCCTGTCCCTCCAAAAGAAAAAAAATCTCTGCTCTAAATCATTTGAACCTAGATATTCTAAAGCCTGGCATAATGTTGGGTACACCTGTAACCTTAGTCCTAGGGAGGCTGAGGCAAGAGGATCTGGAGTTTGAGGCCAGCCTGGAACCTGTCTCAAAAAAAACTGAAAAAACAACAAGAAACCCAAAAAGCATTGACATCCTTGTACATTGTGATGTGATAAAAATGATCTATATCAAATATCCCTTAGTAAAATTTATCCAAAAGCTACATTTATTTAGTGATTACTTAATACTTTATGTAGACAGCAAACTGTCTTACATAATTTGGTAAGAATAATTACCATTTAATTTCATCAGTGAGTACAATTTACACTGTCTTTTGAATGTTCAGCACTGTTTTAATATGAGAATTTTTAAATTACATTTCTTGTCAAGTGTGGTGGTACATGCCTTTATCCTTAACATTCAGGTGGGTATCTGTGAGTTCAAGGTCAGACAGGTCTACATAGTGAGTTCCAGACCAGCCAGAGCTCTATAATGAGACTGTCTCTAATAAACAAAACCAAATAGAAAACCTAAAAATTTTATTGATTGATTTGTCGTGTATGTTTCTGTGTTTTGGTACATATGTGAAAATCAGAGGATAACTTTTGAGAGTCAGTTCTCTCCTTCCATCATGTCACATGGGATCTGGGAATCTGAACTGAAGTTATCATGTTCAGGAGCAATACTTTTGTTTTTTTCAGAGTAATATATTCTTTTGTCTACAAGAATATTTCACCTTAGAGATTAAGGGGATAAAATACTGTGGTTTCAGGAGAAATAGATCTATTTGGATGTCTTTTCTCCAGAACTTATCATATAGAACATTTCTAAAATGAAAGTAGAAATGACCAAAAAATTTCAAACAACAACAAAAAAACCCACATATACCAAACACCACTCCTGCTCATGCAAGCAACTATAATTAAACTGAAAAATTAAAGTCATCAAAGCAAAAGTGGGCTTGTTGGGAAGAATAAAGTTTTCAGGAGGGGTGTCAGAGGACAATACAGAGTAATGAGGTTAAAAAAACTAAGTATGAAATTGTGAAAAGATTTTAAGAAGAAAAAATAATCAGAAAAATTAAAAGACATTGTTGACCATTTAACAGGTGATTCCCTTTTTCCAAGTCATTACTAAATTAGCCCTTAACATAGAATCTTTCTCCATGCTCACTTTAACATATGCATAATGTGAGTGACAGTAGCAGAACAGTAGACTGAGTGCCCAATTAGGAAACTAAAGGGTTGGCTTCAAGTCCCAACCCTCTGTGACCTTGGACCATTGCTTTTCCTCCCTAAGACACAATTGCCTCATCTATAAACCAAGCAGTTAACCTTGAAAGTCTTACCCAGCCCTGACAATTTTGAACTTCTAATGACATCATTTTCTTATTTCTTTGGTATTTGTGTTGTACTTAGGAATCAATGGCCTGGAAGGATGGAAGTGTGTTCAAAATATCTCAGGCAAATTGCCTCAATTTGTTTGGTTTATAGTGGGAGTACACTCAATGAATATTGTCAGGTAATATGCTATAAATATGAGTTCCAATGATTTAAATCATTGGATTACATAGATATTAATATGTCGCTAGAGTTTCCTTAGGTAGCTTTAGTGACAGCAGGTAATGTCAACAATGTTCCTAGTATTTAATGTCTTTCAAAGATGGATATGATGAGCTAGGTAGAAGAAAACTGATAGTACATGAATTTATTCATCCGTATCATTTATCAGAAACTTGACAGCACCCATCACTATAATGCATTCTCATTGGGACAAATGTGTTATTTTATGTAAAATGGTTCCAAAGGTATTTTGCTTTGCCTCAAACTTCATCATACATTCCGTAATCAAATTTACAGTACAAATCTAGCAGCATATCCTATATGGACAAGTCTTGGTCATTATTTCAGATAAATCCATTCTCCTTATAGTGTTAGAGAGAAAGAGAATGATCATAGTCAGGGCATTCTCATGTGTTCATACAAGTGGTTAATCAGGGTAGAAGGCAATTACGAATTTATTTGCATGGTTTCATGGAGTTTTGGCTTAATTCTTTTGTTCACCAAATGCTTGTAGTTATACAGGTACCCAAGACTAGATTAAAATAGGTTGGATGTGAGATACAATTTTAAAGTTTTAGATTCTCTGGCATTCCAGCATGCCATATGTACAGGAAGGAGTTAAATGCATTAGGCCTGAGACTGCTTTTTCAGTAAGGACTGCTTATAAGGTTGTACCTTCACGTGCATCTGGCGGTTTAAACTTCGCAGGTTTTCTTCCTTTCTTAGCTGATTAGGGTGGCTTAATGTGCCTAAATGTACAAATCTTACCTCCCTTCTAGAGGGCTGCACTCCTGGTAGGTACATGCAAGGCAGTTATTATCTATATGACCAGCTACCAAGAGAAACCTGTGCCACTGAGTAATGGGCTTCTTTGATAGACACTTCATATGTAGAGTGATAATCCAATAGTGGAGGAATCATACAAACTTACACAACTCAGAGTTTCTGAGAAGTTTGTGCATGTTTTCCTTCATATTTCACCCCATGATTTTTCCACTCTATTACTTTGCTCTGTCATTTTATGGCTGTTATAAATGTCAGCCATAAATACAACTATGTTTTGAGTCCTGCTAATATTACTAGCTAATCCCTGATCTTGGAGGTTGATTTGTGCACCCCTACACATTGTACAATTTTTAAAATCTTAAATCATGGTGTGTTTGTTACCATTTAAAAATATATGAACTCTGAATTATTTCTATTTGAGATGTACCCATCTATTATGTATCCATGATTGAGATAATTATATACTACATTAAAAATTTGAATCAAACAAGAGTGAACTGAATTACAAAAATGCTCTGGTATATTTCTCACATTTAAAAGTTTCCAAAGTAAAAATAATTCATTTTAAATCCCCTGGTTACTAATGATGTCATTTATATTTCTTTAGAGATCAGAAATGGGCAGGAGGAGGCTGAGGAAGGGTTATCTGGATGTAGTAAAGAATGTAAGTCAGGGAAGAGATAAGAAAATTTTCCAGGTTTAAATATAAGAACTATCATATATAACCTATTTCCTTATCCACCTCTTGATTCCAGATGTGCTCTCATTTACAACCAAGAATATCCATCACAATGCATACTAAATCAGAAACTGGGGGCAAGGGCAGAAAACTGTCTTAACAAGATGTCAAAATGATTTTGGCCGATGCTTAAGTTTGAAAACACCTAATGTGGAAGGGTGGAAAATTGATATAGAGAAATGAGATTGTATGATAGGATACAGGCCTTGAAAGTTGAGCAGAGAGTATTTCCTTTGATACAGTAGCAAATGATCACTTGGAGTTTGGGAGAGAGCAAATGAAAATTATTCCCACAATAGCTGACCAGAGAAAAGGAAATCTGAAGGAGGCTGTAGCAGTAATACAGGGTTAAGTGATAAGGGTCTATCTACCCCTAGTTAGGAACATCAGAAATGTGGAGACCATGTGTGTTCAGAATTGTGTTAAGTAATACTTTATACATGTAAACTTTTTTTACTTTATCCATGTAAATTTACTTAAGCTTCATAACAACTGTGAGATTAATACTGTTATTATTTCCATGACCTTAAGTTCTGCTGGCTTAGAAGCATTGGTCCCAGAGGTGGGAGTGCTCCTGCTAGGAGACACAACAAGCATTTTATTGAATTGGAAGCTTTAGACTTCTGCCTGGCCACTTTGGCCTTCTGATGCCTTTAAGCCAACAGGCTCAGCATAGAATAACAGTATTAGAAGGGATGATTGATCCAGATTACCAAGGGGAAATTGGATTGCTTCTCCGCAATGAAGGTAAGAAGGATTATGTCTGGACTGCAGGAGATCCTTTAGGGCATCTCTTGGTGTTACCATGTCCTGTGATTAAAGTGAATGGGAAACTACAACAGCCTAAGCCAGGCAGGATGACCAAGGGCACAGACCCTTCAGGAATGAAGGCATGTGTCACTCCTCCAGGAAAAGAGCCAAGATCTGCTGAGGTGCTTCCTGGGATTAGAGGAAATACAGAATGGGTAGCAGAGGAAAAGTATTATAAATACCAGCAGAAATGAGGATTATAATTGACACAAATGTTTCTGTCATATTTTGTTAAGAATGTGTTCATACAGATATTTGTGTTTTCTTTCCTTGATTTCTTTATTATGTAATGTAACATAAATTAAGAGAATATCAGTGGTTATCATATGTAAGTTTGAGATACCAAAAGAATATCCCTTAAAAGACATTGTCACCTATTCCAAAATTTATAATGTGTTTATGGTTGTATGAGGGATAATTATGTATTATGATAGGCATAATTATAACCCAGTTATTGCTTGGAAATGAAGCATGACATGAGAAGATAAGCATGACATAAGGAGATATGATTATGTGTCAGGTTGAAAAGGGATGGATGAACTCGTGATATCTATAAAGGATATGGAAAAAGGAAGCTTGCCCTCTTTGCCTACTTGCTCTCACCCTCTCAGGAAAGTTCATTTCTTCCCTGGCATTAGAGCTTACCTCTTCAGGATTCTAGCATATACTGAAGACAACTGAGACATCCATCATCGTGGACTGATCAACTACTGGATCCTTGAACCTTCTGTTGGTAGACAGCCTTTGTGGTACTAGCAGGATCACAGCCTGTAAGTCATTATATTAAATCCCCCCCTCTATATGTGTGTGTGTCATATATAATATATGCACACATATATGTGTATGTATATGAGATATACATACACATTACACACACACACATATATATATATGATTCTGAAAGTTATGTTCCTCTAGAGAAGCTTAATACATATGTCTTGATAGCACTCAATATATGCTACTGTTCTGGAGATCACTTTTTGAGAGCCACAGCCATACCTGGCTATCTGTAATCCTAGAATTTGAGAGTCTGAGATGGGAGGATCAAGAGTTCCTGACTACCCTGAACTGTGTATTGAATTTGAGGTCATTTTGCTTACTATTATTTCTGTTAATCAATTCTTCCTTCTCACACTCCCTATCCTATTGTCTTTGCTTAGAACATCCTTGCCAGCTCAGACCGCATCCCTTCTGGCTCAAGACTCTATCAGTTGTTTCTGTTTAACAAATTAGTATTGCTTAATATAACCTGCATCACAGTTTAGCTCTTTATCTGTTATTTGCCCTTATTTAATGCATGTGACTTGCATGTCCAACAACATAGTTTTTGGTGCTTAACCTTTTTCATATTTTTATTTTCAACTGACACATTGTATTTGGACATATTTATGTGATTCTATGTGGCATTTCAATACATGTGTACAATCTGTAATGATCTGATCAGGGTAATTTGCATATCTATCACATCAGACATTTGCTATTGTGCAGAGGCTATGCTAATCTGTGTACTGTTTCCATCTTAGAATGTGTTCTGACAAAGTGAACAAAATGCAAATATTTTGTGGCAAGAATATTTTCTCTGCATTTTTCTTATATCAAGTCCAGCACCAGATTGAATATATATTAAATACAAAAACTTAATTATATATCCATATGTATGTATTCAATAATTATTTAACTGGTTTTGGTGGTCAGTTAATATATTTTTATTGTGAGAACTTTTTATTTTGTCCATGACTAGGTAATGATAAAGGAAAGAATTATAGAGGGCCAACTTGTGTCTCCAGCCTTACACCCAAAAGCCACACTACAAATCTCATGCCTATGATGTGAACGTTACCTGCCATGTCTCTCCAAATTTGTGTCTATCTTAGTGCAGTCAGAATTGCAGGGCAATGATTATTATAGAAGATTCTACATAGAACACTGTTCATGATTGCAGCTCTGTACTTAATGGCAAATGGCAGCTGATTGTTTTGCTCTGCCTTAACGTAGGAAGCATGCCATAAAAGACAATTTGATGCTGACTGCTGCTTCTGTAGCTTTGTTATACTTCAAGTGCTTTCAACATTTATGACTCTGGCAGACAGTTGAGAGACATACAACATTTTATTTCATTCTATATTAAAGGCAGTATTTGTTGCTTCAATCTGCTGCTGCTACTAAACAGAAGATGTGGCTCTTTATAGGTTCACATAAGAATATCTAGCTTAATTTTATGATTGTTTTGTCTGTGGTTTTCATAAAACATTTAATATAAAATTTAAAGATGTGAAGTCAATCATGACGCTTGAGTATTTGTTTTTATATTTGTCATCAGTGTAATAAAGTTCAACCCTGACTAGAAAAGGTATGTCAATACCCCATTCGAGAGTGATGGTGTGCTCTCAGTTACTCTGAACAGGTTATTTAAAAGATGGGGACTCTTTTAACCACAAGAAAGCAGAGGAGCTCCATTTTAGCCCATGTCTTCCTCCTGGAAAAGCATGCATTTCAGTGGTATTTATTTAATTGTTAAGTCTCAAAACAGGAAATTTTCAAAAAAATGTGTTGAGGTATGTTTTTGTAAAATACATAAATAAAGACACAGTAACAATCTGGGCATATAGAGTTCAATGGTAGAGTGCTTGTCTAATATTCATGAACTTCCACATGCAACCTCTAGTATGGCAAAATAAATGAACAAAACAATAGTGCATAAAAAATAGGAACCATTGTTATTGGTTCCTATTGCAGCACTGGTTTTGTACTGATGTAAAAGAACTTTCTTTTTCTCCTTCACTAAATAGTTGAGTTGATCAGCTCAGGGGTCTTGGAATTGCAAAAGACAATGCTGCCACATAGATGGTTCACAGCAAACATTGCTAATAGACTCCTATCCACTAGGTTTTCTATAGCCCTGTACATAAACACGGAGTCAGGAGAGGCTCTGTGTTTTGTGTTTTGTGAATTGTTCTGTGATTACTGTAAAAACTGGAAGATTCAAGGAAAAGACTTTTCCTTAACTTGGAGCTACACAGGAAGATTCTGCCTCCTCCCACAAGTGAGAAAGTAACATATACTTATAAGTTATTTGCCTAAATAGGTGCTTGTATTTCTTCAAATACGGTCTTAAAATTTCACCATACATTTATAATATAAATGTGGTATCACATAATAAGAACTATTAACCCTTATGATATGTTTTTCACTTTGCATGTATTTAGAAATTGAATTCTGACAATAACTTTATGATAGAGGGAAGATTAGTGTCCCATTTTAAAGATTATGAAATTGAGCTACACAGGAGTTATTTTAGTTTCTTACAGGGAATACCTCCTTAGGCTGCATACTACAGATAGCTTAAGAATTCTATTGTATTCAAAAAGTATATTTGAGGGGAAAACACATACTTTTTACTTTTCCTCACTAAATTTTGTCTAGATGTTGAGACCACATGACTATAAAGAAATTACTACCATTTACTTGATGACAGTATGTTCTAATTGGAGGCAAAGTATATGGAAGGAAATTAGCAGCCTCCTCAAGAGCTTGCTTTTTCAGGCCTGAACGCATAAATTGTTACAATCTAAAAAGGAAGGAAAAAGCAAATGTCAGACACTTTCTCACAATCACACTCCTTCAGCAGGGGGTTAAACCGGACCTCCTGGGATACTGATTATAGTATTAACAAAGGAAAACTGGGTCCCCTCTAAAGTACAGATTCTCATTTAATTTAGGCCTTGGAGACGGTGGTAAACATAATAACTATGTTTTTAAGAATATGGACTACAGAGTGATAGTAAATTGAATTCAAATCTCAAAGCCATTCTTAAGTCTTTTCTATCCCTTATGCTGAGTCAGTTTATCTCTTTTGACAACAGCACCTTCATCTGTAAAGACAGGGGAAAGGACAGGTAATTACATGATACCCAATCACAGCAAACACTTAGGAAGATTAGTTGAGATCTGAAGCATGTAAAATGCTTAGCCCAGGAAAATACCATGATGATTAGGAAATGGCATTCCAAATAGAAAACATAAATAAGAGTTTGTATTAAGTACATGAAGGTGATAAACAAAAGAGAAGACTAGGAAAGATTCAGTATGGGTGGCAGGCCCTCAAAGTCACGATCGCGAGATAGTTAAGGGTTGGTGAGATGGCTCAGTGGGTAAAAGCACTTTTTGCCAGGCCTGAGTTAAATCCTTGGGACCCACAGGATGGGAAGAAAGAACTAACTGCCACAAGTTAACCTCTGGCCTCTGCGTGTACACTGTGGCACACACACAAATAAGCGATTTTTATTTTCAAGGATTAGTTTTGGGAGTTGACCTACACCCCCAACTCAAAGTGTCAGTTTTAAAATGGAAAAACAAATTCGTTTGGGCAGTCTGGACTAATGTCTTCCCTGATACACTATCAGCATTGGTTACGTCTGTTAACATATTCCATTTTTATTGTTTTATAATTATGCAATTATAGTTACAATAAAAATTCATATCTAGATTTTATATCTTGTACTAAAACCTGAAAGTATTATCTATTAGATTTGACTGTGAATCTACAGTCATTTAAGAACAGTCATTGTTACTCTGACATTCTAAATTATTCTCCAGAGTCAGATAATGCAAAGGAATAAAATTCAAATGAAAGTGGTGTTTGGAGAAAAGGTTGATTTATGGAGAAGTGAACAAAATGCCTCTCAGCACCTGATCCTTCAGGACTCAGGACTGTCATCACTAAGGCCAAACAGATAGATCCAAACCTGAGGAGTCAGTCTGAGGGCTATTAAGTCAGGAGCGAAGAAGATGTAAAGAGAGAATAAATGAGTCATAAACGTAGGGATAAAATAGTGGGTTGAAACCAGAGTAACAACTGAAACTGGAGCTGAGGCTAAAAGCTAAATAAGCTTGGAAAGGAGAGATTTTCAGAATTGTTCTGAGGGCTGTCTTAGAGTTACCATTGTTATTGTAAAGCACCATGACCAAAAAGCAAATTAGAGGGAAGGGTCTATTCAGCTTAACCTTCCACATTGTAGTCCATAATTGAAGGAAACCAGAACATGGCCACAAACAGAGTAGGAACCTGAAGGAAGGCACTGATGCAGAGGCCATGGAGGAGTGTGCTGCTTACTGGTTTTCTTCTTATGACTTGCGCAGCCTGCTTTACTATAAAACCCAGGACAAGCAGCCCAAGGCTAGCCCCACCCACCATGGGCTGGGCCTTCCCTCATTGATCACTAATTGAGAAAAATGCCTTACTGCTTGATCTCATGGAGGTATTTTTCTCAGCTGAGGCTCCTTCCTCTATAATGACTCTAGCTTGTGTCAAGTTGACATAAAACTAGCCAGCAAAAGAGCACATGTCAGAAGCTCGAGGTGGTAGAAGCAATAGTAGTTTTGAGTTAGATGGCTTGTGCAGGTGGCTTCATGGCTTAATCTGAAGATCTGTAACAGACGAAGAATGTCATGAATTGGAGGCTGTTTATAAGCCCTAAATAAACTGCAAAAGTATAGAGCTGTAAAACTTTGAGCTTATACTTGAACTGTGGATACCTAAAGAAGGAATTTTTACTCACAAGAAAAGATAGCATGTAAATATTTTATCTGGAAATCATGATTATTTTGCTTTTTATGCCCTGGAAAGATTTAGCAAATAGTAATCCTAAATAATCCAGATCTCTGTCCCATGTCCTTTGTCCTGAGAAGAGAATGAAGGAAAGTGTCAGTCAAGTTTTTACTGATGATTTTTGAAGTATATGGCACAATAGGAAAACAGCTAAATAAATTATGGTACATCAACCTGATGGAATTTCATAGTTTATGAGAAAGAGATAAAAGAAAAATGAATTAATGAAAAACTAGATTGAATAAAGGGAAATATAGTATGGAAAGTATGCAATTTTCTGTTGCAACCAAATAAGCATATCTTTAGAAATATACCGACTAAGACAGGAAAGAAATGTTATGAAGTAGAAAACAATTTTGGTATAGTGTAGATACGGGTATTATTTTCCTGAAATTTTATAATGTATTCCTTTGGCACAATACTTTTATTTCATTTATAAGAATATTGAATGCTTATGAGAAAGGGTTTAAGCAGTACATAATTACATAAAGGAAAAAGCAAAAGTTCCATTATTCAATTTTCAACAATCTTCATTTACAAACCTCTTCATATAATGGAAAATGAGGCCAGATTCCAGTTTTACACAATTATTGAAGAGTACAGTCCTGTCTCTTTCTGGGTAATAACATGAAATGACTTTAGGTGCTGACTCTTTATTTTGAGACAACATTTTGATGGATATTTCAGACTGGTCAGACACTCCTAATCCTCCAGCCTCAGCCTCTGGGATTACATACATGCTCCATCACACCGAGCTCAACTCTACCTTAATAACTATCAAATCATTTTTAAAATATATCACATCCAGGGGTGGTGGCACATACTTTAATCTCAGTTCTCAGGAGGCAGAGGCAGGTGGATTTCTGTGAGTTCAAGGCTAACATGATCTACATAATGAGTTCCAAGATAGCTAGGGCTATGTACAGAGACTCTATTTCAAACAAACAAATGAACAAAGAAATCAAAGAAATACCAATAAATTACATTTATATGTATGGTGGGGGCTTGCTGTAGAATGTGTCTGGAGATCAGAAGACCAGTTGTGGGAGTGGGCTCTCTCCATCTACCATGTTGATCTCAGGGGTTCAATGCCAGGGTTAAACTCAGAAAGCTCCTTTACTTGCTGAGCCTTATTGCCAGCCCATGACTCTCATCTTGAATTCTAGCCTTCTTTCCTGATCTTTATACCTTTATATTCATACACTAGCCACAAAATTGGGAATTTTTGGGAATCATGGGTACCTCCAATTCTATCCTTTTTCCATCTCCCAAACATGTTTCTCTTTCTTATTCCCTACTTGGGTTAATGGTATTTCAATCGGTCATTCACGTGAAATTCCTTGCTTCTGTCTTTCCCTAGCAGCAAGAGCAATTTGTCTACTTCATCTGTTCTGTTTCTGGAATCTGATTATAATCTATTTTCTTCCATCCCCATTGTACTTGCCCACACTGTCACTGGACTCTTGTAATAGCTTCTTTTTTTTCTAGTCTTGATGTTCAAGTCCTACATTGCTGCCAAAATCATTCGTTTTATTTATTTATTTTGACAGCGCCTCCACACAGAGCAAAGGCTGGCCTCGAGCTTACAATCCTTCTGCTTCCTTCTATGTGCATTGTAACTCTAGATGTCCACTACTATTAAGAATATTTGTGCTGCTCAGGATAAATCTCAGATCCTCACAGATACCAGGTGAATATTCTCTTACAAAGCCACATACCCAGCCTAAGTATTCTTTTAAAGCAGTGTTTGAATCACAGCATTCTTTTTCTTAAAAAAAACCCTGCATATATATTGAAGTCCAAACATTTAATGTGTGTGGCTTTTCAAACTTCTCATGGTCTACCCTTGCCAGAGTCACCTATAAGAAGTTTCCACTTAACCTAAATGTCTATAATTCCTATTTAGAGCCAAGTGAGTTCCTTTAACACCTCCTAGTCCCTGTCTTCTGCCGTCCTTAAGTGCCAAGTGTCCTTGTTCTTGTTCTGTAATCAACAAAATTCTACCTTGCACAGCCCGACTAAAATGCCATATTTCTTTGAAGTCAATTTTATCTGACTCATTGGAAAGTAATTGTTAGCAATTATTACTCCTTTTTCTGTCTCACAGCAGACTGCATGGGTTTCTTCTGTGTCCCCTATTCTAAAACCCCTCTATCATAAAGCTTTGTTTTCATGGCAGTGAATGTAGATTTTAGGTGTCTCAAAGATAGAAGCAGTGTTACAGTGACCGCTGCTATGTGTATGGAGCATTGGACATACTGGACATACTCTTTGTGAACGGATTAATTCTTTTTTTTAGTTTTTCAAGACAGGGCTTCTCTGTGTAGTCTTTGTTGTCCTGAAACTTGCTTTTGAGCTCACAGAAATCCACTTGCCTCTACCTCCCAAGTACTGGGATTAAAGGCGTACGCCATTACTGCCCAGAGAAGATTTAATTCTTAGACTGGAGGATGACAACAGTTTATTGTTCATTGCCTCTATTCACAGATACAGGCCCAAGGATACAAACCTTTACCTTGGAGAATTATTATTTTTTTGTTTCTTTCTTTTTTTCCTTTCTTCTTTTTTCTTTTCTTTTCCTTTCTTTTTCTTTTCTTTTCTTTTTTTTTGAGATATGTTCTCTTCACGTAGCTCTGGGTGTTCTGGAATTCATTATGTAAACGAGGCTGGCCTCAGAGATCCACCTGCTTCTGCCCCTTGAATAAGGCGGCCCTGTGAGAACTATTTTTAATCAAAATGTATTCTGTTGGCCTCTGGTGTGGAGGCAAGTGAAGAAGCCCAGTGTCAGGTCCCAATATCTTCTCTCTTCTATTGAACATAGCCTAGGTGTAGGCAAGCCAGAAGTAGTAGTAGCAGCAAACTTGTCAGGATAGGGACAAAAGAGTTTAGAAAGGGATTGAGAGATGCATCGATTGAACTCTCATCATCTATCAGGCAGCTTGGAGTTCTGGGAAGCCAGCTCACTGCTAACTACTTACTAATTTTAGTTTTGTTCCTTTCAAAAGGCTCATGGGTAAATAAGCAGAAAGCATCAGAAGATCCACAATAACCTGTGAAAAATTCTCATTTGCTTAAATGTTAGGAAAACATAGGTTCTTATGATTCTGCTCTTAATTTACTATGGAATAGTAGGTAAGTGAATTCCTTTCTTTTGGCTTATTTCTTTTAATTTTTTAAAATGATAAGGTCAATAAATAAATGAATAAATAAATAAATTATGTAATAAAAATAAAATGATAAGGTCTAGCCAGGTCATACACAAACCTTTTTTTAAATGCTGTGACATTGTATGCTGTAATCAGGATAAGGCCCCCTACAGGGCAGCCTGTGCTCAATAAATTCTTATGTGAACAAATTTGTAAAAATCATTAAGTCTTTGAGCTTATGTTATAGTGATAAAGACTGAATAAATTTAAATAGAATAAGGTACGGTGAAGTAGAGAGTGAGGCGAACATATTTCAATCAAAAATATAATTTCTATGTTTAACTTTGAGTTTAAGAATAAACTCTGAAATGGTTTCTGAAATCCCAGAATATGAAAAATTATTTTATTACTTCTTGTTTTTCAAGACAGAGTCTCACTTTGTATCTCTGACTGTCCTGGAACTCACTATGTAGAACAGACTGGCCTCTAATTCAAAGATCCTTCTGTTTCTGCCTCTCAAGTGCTGGGTTTAAAGGAGTACATCACTATGCCCAGGTTTATTACTTATTTCTGTAAGTCTTATTTTTATCCAATTTTTTTCTTAATTGATGAGAGGAGTAGAAGGAAAAGAGGAGATAGAATTTCCACTTGTGAAAAGCATGTGCGTGCATGTGTGTGTACACGTGGAGGGGACACACACACACACACAGAGGAGTGGTTCCTAATTTAACCGTCATAGCAACCATTAGAAAAATGACTTACTTTATTATTTATATTTTATAGGTAAAAATAACTGTGAGAGAATTTCAGAAAATTCATCAAATTCAATTTTTTAGGAAGAGGCCCATCTAAGGCTTAAACTCACATATTAATTACAAACCCCTTATTCCTTCCACTGTTATGCTATACCCAGCACTACTGTACTCATGAAGCCATTCTTCTCACACCACTTCAGTGTGAACAACAACCAAGACCTTCAGTTTTGGAGCTAAGGAACCAGCAATTTTATTTACATAAGCCTTTTTCACTCAGTGAGGTTAAGTTATTTAAAACCCTTGGTGCCTTCCATATGATTCCTGAAGTTTATCCTGAGCACTGAGATCCTAAGGAATGGAATAGATCACATGGAATCTGGATTCAGCAATGAGAGGTTTCTTATAGTTACCAGGCAGGTGGCCTTTCCATATGTTCATATTCATCATCAAAGCTAGCAGGAAAAAAACTCAATATAGACAGCTAGCAGATTAAAATAATATTATCTACAATAATCATGAATGTGACATACCATTACCTTTTTTGTATTCTATTATATTCTATTAAGTTGAAGAAATTTACAGATCATGCCTACAGTCAGGGGAAGGGAATTACAAAAAGGTATGCACCTTAGGAGGCAGAGATCACAGCATAACCTTAGAATCTGATTGTCACAAACACTATGTTGCTGTCAAAAAGAATGAAGACGCTAGTTACTGTCATGGCATAATTTCTAATACCTAATGTTAAATTAAGAAAGAACATATAAAAGAATATCTATAGAGTTACATAGTGAGACCCTGGCTCAAAAGTAAATAAAAAAATAAAAAAGAACATAGTCCATTGATATTTATTAAAACTGACAGGTGAAAATTTCAGAATACTTACATAATCTTGATATATCTGCTCTAATACATTTATTAATCATAAACAAAATAGTAACATTTCAAGGTAGAAACCCAGTGAGGAGTACCTTTCCCAAGTGATCAAAGATACAATCCCTTATAGTAAAACATGCCAATTTTTGTAGCTATAGTACAATATAAAGAAATCATTTCTGTAGTATTCTTGACAAAAAAACAAATCAAGAGAAAATCTACATCTGCTCAAATTGAGAGATAGTCTACAAAATAATTGCCACAGATTACTCTAGATAAAGGGGTTTAAGCAACTAATTCAATGTGAAACTTTGAGTTAAATATGAGAAAAGCAAAAACAGACTTTCAAAGAAATACTGCTGAAATTGGAACAGCATCAGTGATATTATGCTAATTTGGTGTTAATATATTAACTATTTCTTATGTATTTTTGACATTAAGGAGCCTATGAAGGATATGTGTGTGTCTCCTGTACCATTTTTATAAATATTCAGCAAGCCTAAAATTGTTTCTAGACATAAAGTTTAAAATTATTATTTTCAAGAGGCTTTCCCACTACTTAGTAGTCACACTCAAAGGGAATGCATCTGCAGGAGAAAGGCTAATGTACAATAATTTCTTCACATATATTATCTTTATCTCCCAAATACTGTCTAATGGACAGATTAAGGATATTACAAAATACAATAAGAGAAATGGGCTAAAGAAAAATAAATCAAAGTGATATTGGATGATACAAACGTCATTCAGAAGTTCATCTAGCCTGGAAAGATCCCTGTGCTGCAGAAGACCTTAGCTCACAGCAGTTTTCCAAGTTTTCCAGCTCTTGCAATCTCTGTGCCCCCTCTTCCTCAATGTCTCCTGGGGTGTAAGTGTTGCATTACAAATGTCCTTTTTAAGGATGAGTGCTCCATAGTCACTTATTCTCTGCACTTTGACTAGTTGTGACTCTCTGTAATAGCCTCTATCTTCTACAAAAACGAAGCTTCTTTGATGAGAGTGGGAGCTGCACTTACCTCTGAGTATAAGGATAAGTACTTAGAAGGCAGTTATTTGGAAGCCATCTTAAATTAGTAAAATGGTAGCAATAGGTTCTCCTCTAGGGTCCATGACCTCTCTAGCCCAGGGTTTTTGTCTAGGTTTACAGTACCAGGCATGTTAAATTGGCCGTAAGTCCAATCAGATAGCTGTTGGTTGTTCTCAAGGTTTTATTGCCACTATTGCACTATTGGTTAGATCTTGCAGGACCAGTCGTTATTGTAGTTTGTAGTCTTTAAAGCTGGGTAGGACTATTGATAACTTTGCTTTCTTGGTAGCTTGCACACCACATTCCAACATTATGAGAGCTAGTAGTGAGGGAGGAGGCTTCTAGAACAAGATGAGTTTGATTTCTCCTTATATTGTTATTGAAGTATGTGGGGTCTTTTTAGCAGTAGAGTCTTATCCTGAAGTTCTGCCAAGTACCCAATAGCAAAGGCAATAGCCTGTATTGTTTTGGAGGTCTCTTGGAGCTCCCTGAATAATGACTTGAAGGGAGGCTTCCCTCCTGTGGCACTAGGGTTTTTGTTATTATTCTATGGCTTCAGAGAAGCATTATAATTCAGTGTAGCAAAACTCCAATTAAAATTATATTTCATAAAATATAAATATGTAAATATATTCATATAAACATGTATTATATATCTTATACATATATTAAATATGTGTAATATATACTTTAAGAAAGCTTATAAAATAGTATGTTTCTTATGGCTTTTTCAAACAAACACCTATAGTGTATTTATCCTTTCTTCCTGCTCTTCTGCTACTTTGCCCTTTCATCCTTTTCTACTTAAGTCTCCCACTCCCTCTTTTTCGTCTTTCCTACCCTCCTCCTCATAGCACTTGTGTTTTGTGTTCCTCTTTATATATCTTTCTCCCTCCCTCCCTCCTGCAATGGTTCCTACTTTCCTGGCTTCTACAGTTACTCCAAATAATACATTCAAACCTTAAGATTCAAGTTAGGATCTGCATAAAAGAGAGAACATGCAGTGTGTATCTTTCTGGGTCTGGGTTACCTCACTCAGTATTATAATTTCCATTTCTGTTCTTTTACCTTCAGATATTAGAATATAATTTTTCTTTATAGCTGAATAGAATTCCATTGTGCAAATGTACAGTACCGCCATTAGCCATTCATTCGTCAATTGATGAACATCTAGGCTGCTTTCATTTCCTAGTTATTGTGAATAGAATGACAAGGAATATGGTCGAGCCAGTATCTCTGCAGTAGGATGTTGAATCCTTTAGGTATGCACAGGGACAGTATAACTGGATCATATGGTAGATCTACGTTTAGCTTTGTAAGGAATCTCTTATTTTTCCACAGTGGTTGCACTGGTTTGAATTGCCACCAACAGTGAAAATTTCCCCTATCCCCAAGTCCTTGCCAGAATTTGTTGGTGTGTGTGTGTGTGTGTGTGTGTGTGTGTGTGTGTGTGTGTTTGAGACAGGGTTTCTCTATATAATAGCCTTAGCTGTCTTGGAACTTGCTCTGTAGACCAGGCTGATCTCGAACTCAAAGATCCACCTGTCTCTGCCTCCTGAGTGTGGGGATTAAAGGTTGCACCACCTTGCCTAGCCCCGTCATTTTCTTTCTTAGTCTTGGCCATTCTGACTAGGATGAGATGAAATCTCAAATTAGTTTTAACTTTCATTTCCCTGATTGCTAAGGGTGATGAACACTTAAAGGATTTTGTAGCTGCTTTTATTTCTTCTTTTGAGAACTCTCTGCTCAAATCTGAAGCCCAATTTTAAATTATTTTCTTAATTTGTTCTTGATTTTTAAGTTCTTCATATATTATGGATATATTAATCTTCTTTGGATGTACACTGGAAAAGATTTTTTCCCATCCTGTGGGGCTTCCTCTTTTACTCAACTGACTGTTTCCTTTGCTGTACAGAAAATTTTGGTCTTATGGGGTCTGATTTGTCAACTGTTGGCCTTAATTCTTGGGCAAATGGAGTTCTATTCAGAAAGTCCTTTCCTACACACACACACACACACACACACACACACACACACACACACACACAC